>JACEFZ010010464.1:32500-52500 GCA_014155875.1 Cepaea nemoralis | reverse complement strand
CTATAATGTGGTAGTCGTCTTGAGCAGATTTTGGTGGCTTTCTGACTGATTTGATCATTCTTTTCTTTTGGTGGTAACGGGCACATGAGGCTGTTCTTCTTTTGCTCCTTCCTTAGCCAATCGATCAGTTCTGTCGTTTCCGGGTACTCCACAGTGGGTTGGTATCCACTGTATGGTGACATTATGCTGGCTGTAAGTTCAGAAAGTAGTGTCCTTAATACTGGCAATTTCCAAGACATCATTTCGTTTTCGGTGAGGTGAGTTTCTTGCAAGCAACATACGATTACCTTTTCTTGGTCCAAGATGTTTTCTAGTTCTATTGTTTTGTTGCTGAATCCCTCCGCATTTCAGTGCATTAGTTTTAGTCTTTGTTTGGTATGACCAGACGCTCTATTCTCAGGTCCCCTGGCTCCACAGGACATCTGAGAAGGACCTCCAGTCGTTGTGGTTGGATTCTTTCGAGGCATATGGCCCAGCACTACACCTGCCTGGGGTCCAAAGTAGGGCGAGCACCGTAACATTTAGCCGTAGTCGACATATTTCATTGCGCGTGATTGGTGGCATCCTGATTTCTGTGGTGCGCCTCCTGGCTGGTTGCCTCTTTATTCAGCACCTTTCCTTTGCTAGAGCAGACTGTGGTCTTACTCGAGTTTAGGTGTGTAGGCACGCACACACATGTCTGCGCATTCACGTACGAGCATACACATCTAGAGCGTTCTGTGTATTTCTCGGCGCCAGTGACTCGCCGCCACTCCTTCTCCTGTTAGTTAAAACAGTTCCGCCACGAGAAGGCTAGAAGTTGGACTTATGCTGCATAGGTGATGAATGCACGAGCCATTAGGGTATTTATGCAAGGTTGGGCGCTCACCCCAACCCGGCTTCTGGATACATACAGCAACATTTGGAACCATGTTATGCTAAAATGCGAATTTATCGATTTTTATGTAGAGAAATATTTATCGATATGAAAAATTTAATAAGGATAATTTTATGAAAAACAGATATTTCTAATTATGATCAATCAATGCAAGCCAGGATTGTGCAAACAGAAAGACATGTTAGTCAGCTTAAAATTACCGTGGTAGATAATTTAAATTACTGTGCGAATATGTGTATATTTCAACTTGAAGGATTTATCTAGTTAATTCACGTAAGTTGTGTGATTTCTGCAGTATGTACCTGACGAAATGCAGCAAAATATGCCAGGCAATAAATCGTGCAATCTATTGTTTGTGTCTTCGTTATTCAGATATTTCTCCTGTGAATAAAATGATTTATTTGCAAGAAAATATTAAATTTACAGGTCTTTTGCTGTTTTAAATTACTTCCACTTTTACAATGTTCAAATTAATTTATTTGTTGTAGTAGTCTTGATGTATTTCTGAAATTTATTCTGAGATTACTACTTGTTTTGCGAATATTTTATTTTCACACACAGCTGGAAGTAGGTTTTGTTTCATTTCCGTTTTAAAGTTTTGTACAGTTCTAACTGTTTGAATTTTATTTAAAAAATGAGTGTCAATAACAAACGTAAGATTGAAGATGAATGCCGTGTTTTTAATTATGAATGGACAACTAAGTACTGTTTTATAAAAGTTGGTAGCAAATCAGTTTGCTTGCTGTGTCGTGAGTTAGTGGCTGTCTTTAAGGAGTACAATGTAAAAAGAAAACATTCCGATTTCGGATACAATTTAACAACCGAAGGGAGGGAAAGGAAATGACTTGAGTTGGTGAAAATTTTTGGAGAAATAGCAAACTGTTTTCACTAAACAGTCTTGAATTTAAGATGCTGCAACTGAAGCCAGTCTTGTGCTGTCACACAGAATTGTAAAACAGAACAAGCTATTTTCTGATGGCGAGTTCATCAAGGAATGTATTGCTAGATGCAGCAAACATTATGTGTCCAGAACAAACAAAAAAATACAGATATGACAACATTACTTTATCCAGGAGAACTGTGGTCAGACGTGTTGATAAGATAAGTGACAATGTTATGCATAAATTTCAAGATGCAAGTAAACAATTTTTGTGGTAGTCTCTTGCATTGGATGAGAGTTATGGCCAGACGCTATATTCTCAGGTTCCCTGGCTCCACAGGACATCTGAGAAGGACCTCCAGTAGTTGTGGTTGGACTCTTCGAGGCATATGGCCCGGCACTGCACCTGCCTGGGGGTCCAAAGTAGGTCGAGCACCGTAACATTTAGCCGTAGTCGACATATTTCATTGCTTCACTAGGGCATGTTTCCTTAGCGACTCAATGAACATGCTCCAGAGGATAGAGATGGGGGGGGGAGGGGATCCGAACGAGAATGGTTGCTGTCTCTGGAGCGGTCTCGGCTGGCAAAGATTAGTTTCATCTTCGTGCCAGGGCATGCGGGAGTACAGGGGAATGAGCGGGCTGACAAGCTAGCAGGTAACGCTACAGTGGAGGGAGGACGCGCCATGGACCAGGCTGACATTCTGAATGCTCTACGAGAAGTAAGACTTTTGCGAGAACCAAGTGATGACTGTGAATCTACAATCATGGCCAGACTGCGAGAACAACAAATTAAAAGAGGGGTGGCCAAACAAGAACACTACGCAGGAAGCCAAAGAAGACTGATAAACCAACACAGAACTGATGTCGTTAGCCGCTACACGCTGCGGGATTTGTTGAGGAGGGGATCCGAACACTTATGGACTGAATGGTTCGATGTGCAATGAGGATGATCTGTTGACTAACTAACTAACTAGAGTTCCGATGTACATGATACTGCCCAATTATTGATATTTATACGTGGAATAAACACTTCTTTCAAACTCACTGAAGAGTTACTGAGTGTTGAGTCACTCAAAGACACAACCACAGGCCATAATATATTCAATGCTTTTACTAACTGTATTAAAAGAACTGGGTTAGTTCGGAACAAGATGGCAAGTGTTACAACTGACGGAGCTCGTGCTTTGACTGGAAAAAATGTAGGTCTGGTAAAGTTGATAAGTGATAAGATTAAAGCAGAATATCCAGACCACACATTATTACCACTTCACTGTGTGATTCATCAAGAAAGTCTATGAAAAACTGTTTTGAATATCAAGCATGTTATTGACCCACTTGTAAGTGTCATCAACCTCATCAGATCAAGAGGACTTAATTACATACAGTTCAAGGCATTACTAGACGATTTGGAAACTGAACAATCCGATGTCCAGTACCACACCAGTGTTAGATGTCTGAGTCTCGGCAAGGTGTTAAGGCGAGTGTGGGAACTCAGAGAAGAAATATTGATGTTCCTAGAGATGAAGGGCATTGAATGTGACTTTAATACTAATATTGTCAATAAAGCGTGGAAGTTAGACTTTATGTTTGCCATTGAAATTATGGAAAAGTTAAATGAACTGAATTGACAAACTTCAGGGCAATGGTGTGTTCGCACATGAATTGTATGTACATGTAAAATCATTTCAGGCAAAACTCTCATTGTACTCCAGACAAGCAAGTGAAAAAGATTTTGTCACTTCCCTTTGCTGAAACAAGACATCAATCAATCAATCATGTGCCATGCCGGAAAGACATAATTTCTGGTGAAATGACTGAAAAGTACAAATGTAACAGTGAGGGATTCTAGGTTAGGAGTAAAGAGTTAAGGAATGCTGCGCATTCCTTGACTAGGGGGAAAACCATAGTGAACGTGTGTGCACGAATGAAGAAGGGTATCTAGGAAAACACACACGTCACTTGGGGGCCAGGAGAACAGATGTCAACACCGAGAAGGGAGTCTCCATCATATGTGCTGAGCTAGAATGATTCATCAATAAAATCCTTTTCTAACAACGCGAAGACTGACTTGTCTGGTGCTATACGTTCACGATCATAGCCTTTGTGTGTAGCACTGTCACACAAGGCTGATTTGGTGCCTTTGACCTTACGAAACATGGGAGGTCGCGGAGAGAGAATACCGCCATAGTTATGTCGGGCATGTCTGGAGAAGTAATTAATTTGAAAAACAACAGATGAAAGCCGACTGTTGGTAGCTGTTCTGGGTTTGCACTAGATTCCTGATTAAGAAGGAGATCCAAATTCAAGGTCAGCGCTAAAGAAAAGGTTTGAGTGATACTTATTTTTTTGAAAGACTGATGTTACTGCATAATTATAAAATTAGTTGGAGAACTGACCAACGCAAAATGCTATAAGTAATGCCGTTCTGCATCAAAAATCAGTAAGAAAAAATGAGTTTTAACCCGTGGGACTGTTGAAGGTGAACTCAAGGTTATGGTACGAATTCCAGAATTATGAAATCAAGGTCTGCAATACTTTATACAGTCACTTCAATTAAAGGAAGGCATAAATGAAACTTGTTTCAACTATTTAAACTGACCATGGCGAGAGTTCCACATGAAAATAAGAGACTGGATAGCGTCAGCTTTAAGTCCAGGTTGTTGTTGACTGGATTACGTTTGATATATATGAAAGTCACAGATTGCTGCTGGAAAGTAAGTTTTTTTTGCTGAAGTCGTGAGCAATTGTCGATTCTTGCATGAAGGTGAACTTATCTGAAGGGAATCTACAGTAATCGAGCAGGTAATCAAAGTCTTGTTGCGAGCCTGATATCGAGCGTGATCAACGTCAGGAAATAATTGGAAATAATCTGAATTCGACTTCAAGTAAATTAGTAAGGAAAGAAATCCAGACGCTCTTCGTTGTTCTGATCATTTTAACGAGCTTGATTAGAGTCTTTTTTTTATGTGGTGTAGGAAATTTTGAATCAGGAGGTCATTTAAATTCTTTTATCAAAATTCAGGGTTGAAACAGGAATATTTCTTCGTCAGGATCTTCGATTGGAGGATTTAGTTAAGTTAATTAGATAATATTAGAGTAATTAACAGATTGTGTATTGTTGCTGGGTTTGAAATCAATATTGTTGAAATATTTGTATATTGCTTGATAATTATAAATTTTAGGATGGAATCCCAAGATTTTTCACAGGTACTCACTGGAGTTGGCGGGGCAATATCAAGGTTGGATGCGGTGTTAAGACAACAGAATATAAGCAATGATGTTGAAAGATTTAGTGGTCAAGCAAATCAGTTTAAGAAATGGATTATTTCCATTGAAAAACATGCATATTTAGTAAATGCTACAGACGGAGAGAAAAAGAACTTGGCATACAGAACAAGTACAAGTCCCAGTTTCTGACCATATTAGAAGAAAGTTAGAAGCAGCAGGAGGTGAAACTTGGGAAGAATTCAAAGATGATCTCGCAAGAAAATATGCTGAAATTACTGATCCACAACACGCATTCTCAGTATTGCGACAGACTAGACAAAACAGCACAGAAAGTGTTCAGCTATACAGTGACAGGTTAATCAACTTAGCTGAAGAGTCATTCTTAGGACAGAATGTACGAGCAGAGGAAGTGGAACGGATGTTGGTAGGGATTTTTGTTGATGGAATTAAGTCAGATGGATTGAAATTTAAATTATTAAGAGAGAATCCTGCAAGATTGTCACAAGCGGTAGATATCGCTATACAAGAGGAAAGCTTGAGGAGGAGGTTTAGGCTAAGGGTAGGACGAGAGTTAGGTAGTAGTTCAGAAGATAGAATTGAAGAACCTATAGAAATAGGTCAGTATAGACATGGATGGAGAGGAAGACGAGGAGAAATACAGATGGTGCAAAGAAACGAGAATGTATATAATCAAGATAGAAGAGGACAAGTGAGAAATACTGTAAGAAACATGGAAGGTAACACAAATAACTCGAATGTGGTTTGTTGGGGATGTCACCAACGTGGGCACATTTTTCGCTTTTGTGGTAACAGAAGTGGCCCATCGATTACGCAAAATAGTAGAGGTGTTCAGACGAGTATACAGAATAGAATGGCAAATGGTAGACCAGCAAATTGGAATTCTGGAGAAATACAGAGAAATTTTAGAAGGTCAGGAAATCAGGGAAATTGGCATCCCGCTTATTGAATAGGATCGGCAGTAAGAGGGAAGATAGTAAGATCCAAAAAGGGCATCAATATATTAAAAACCCAAAGGATGAGTATAATAGAACATTTAGAAATAAAAAACAAGCCGAGGTAAAGCAATTGTCATTAAATATGGTAGATCCTAGCTCATGTATAGTACAGATAGGAAAATATAAAGTTAGAACATTAGTTGATTCGGGAGCACAAGTTAGCGTGATTAAAGAAGCATTTTTATATCGAATGTTAAAAAATTGTAAAATAATTAGAATTCAAGAGAATCTTCATTCGGTAACGGGACAAAAATTAGAAGTGTTAGGACAAACGATGATAAATTTGAAATTAGGAGGGATAAATGTTAGGCATATGTTCCATGTGGTTAAAGATTTAAATAGAAATATGATATTGGGACGAGATTTTTTATTGAAAAATGGGGTGAGACTTTTATTTGATTTGCATAAATTAAAATTCCAAGATGTTTACGTAGATCTAGAGGAAGATATGCATGTGTCGACATTAGTTAGAGTTAAAACAACCATGAATTTAAAACCACAGTCAGTTAATTTGATACAAGCAAGACTGAAGAGAAACCCATATTATGTAGCAGGAAACATAGTTAGAATCACAGAATTGCAAAATGAAATAATTGATGAGCCAGGTTTAGAAGTTCCGGATGGAATAATAGAATTAGATAAAAGTTTAACATTTCCAGTAATGGTTATTAATAACACAGGTAGAGAAATTAAATTATACAGAGGATGTGTAATAGCTAAGCTAGAACATGACAGCGTTAGTGACATATTGACAACAGATAGAGTAAATATGGTGGGAATAAGTTATTCAGAAACCTCTAATGAAAGAAGTAATAATAGACGCGGATACAGAAGGAAAGGGAACGCAAGAATGGATGAATTGATCCATCCATATAGAAGAAATACAGCACAAATACATTCACTAGACAAAGTAACAAGAGAAAAAGAATTGTTAGCACAATTAAAAACTTCGCCAGAAAACAAGGAAGTGTTAGAACAACTGATAAAGCAAAATCAAGATGTGTTTGCGATAAATGATTTAGAATTGGGTAAGACACAAACAGTTACGATGGAAATAGACACGGGAGATCATCCACCAATTAGTTTAAAACCATACAGAACTCCGTTAAGAAATAGAGAAGTAGTAGAAAAGGCAATAGAAGATATGTTGAAAGCAGGCATAATAACAAGATCAAAATCAGAATGGTCATCTCCGGTGGTAATTGTGGCCAAGTCTGATGGTTCGAACAGGTTCTGTTGTGACTACAGGGCGTTAAATAAAATTACTAAGAATGTAGCGTACCCACTGCCAGTAATTGATGATATTTTGGGGCTACTTAATGGTTCTACATATTTCACAACGCTGGACGCAAGGGCAGGATTTTGGTGTATTCCGATGTCAGTAGACGCGCAAAATAAAAGTGCCTTTTGTACTCATATGGGTTCGTACAAATTTTTACGTATGCCATTCGGTCTCAAAAATGCACCATCCCACTATATGTTCTTAATAAATGAAGTACTAGACGGTATGCAAAGTTTTGCCTTAGCATATATTGATGACGTATTGATTTTTACAAAAGGAGATGTAGAGAATCATTTGGAACATGTTAGACTAGTATTTGACAGATTAAGAAGGCATGACGTTAAATTAAAGCTTAGTAAGTGCCAGTTTTTAAAGACAGAAACAAAATATTTAGGCTATATAATAAATAGGGAAGGTATTAAACCAGACATGGAAAAAATAAAAGTTATTAAAGAGTTACCTCCTCCCACTAACGTTAAGGAAGTAAGGGCTTTTATAGGAACCTGTGCGTATTATCGGCGGTTTGTACCAGCCTTTTCTAAGATAGCAATACCTATTACGAATTTAACGGGAAAATACGCTAGATTTAAGTGGGATGATGAGTGTCAAAAAGCATTTGAACTTTTAAAAGATAGCTTAACGGTGGTACCATTATTAACACATCCAGACCTGAATAAACAACTAATACTATACACAGATGCTTCAGACAATGCAATAGGAGCATGTTTGGTTCAACCATATGAAGGAGAAGAATCTGGAATACCAGGGGTTAAAAATGAAAGACCAATCTATTTCTTGTCGCATAAACTCAGCAAGACTCAAAAGAAATGGCCGATTATTGAGAAAGAAGCATATGCAATACACTACGCGCTGCAAAAACTAAATTATTACTTACATAACGCCAATTTCATTATTAGAACTGACCACATGCCATTAAAGTCGATATTAGAAGCACCAATACAAAATAGGAAAATACAAACGTGGGCATTGAATTTACAAGGGTACAATGCTAAGGTTGAATATGTGTCAGGAAAACATAATACGTGCGCCGATCTTTTGTCTAGGATCCCGTACCCACAGTCATCAGGAAACACGGAAGATGAAGTTGAACCAGAGGTAGATGATCGAAACTGGCAAGTTAATATATTAGATTCTGCCATAATAAATAGGGAAGAATTTGAGAGTTTACCATCGGAGCAAGAGTCGGAAACTAGAACAGAAGACCCACATTTAGAACAGTTTGATATGAAAACAGAACAAGAATTGGATCCGAAAGTAGTACAGATAAAAAAGAAATTGAAAGAAACAGGGGAAAATAGTTTTAAAAGAAAGTTTGTAGAGTTACAAGAAGACAATCAATTATATTATATCAGTGAAAAAGGTGAAGGAGTAAGAAAATATATTCCGAAACATTTAGAACAAGAAGTCTTAAAGGCGTACCACGATAATAATGGTCATTTTGGACGAGATAAGTTAGTGAAGGCTATTAGCAGTAAATATTATTGGCCGAATTTATTCAAAAGCGTATATGAATATGTTGAAGCATGTGAAAAGTGTAGGTTAAGGAACATGAAGATAATTAAATGTCCTTTACAAGATACCGATATTCCTCAATTTCCAATGCAGAAAGTAAGTTTGGATATTTCAGGTCCTCATCCAAAAACATTATCGGGAAATGTATACTTACTACATATAGTTGATTCATATAGTCTTTGGCCAGAAGTATATCCAATTCCAGACAAGAGTGCGGATTCAGTTATAAATATGCTTTTACAAGAATTTATACCAAGGTTTGGGTGTCCACAAATAATACTTACAGACAATGGGAAAGAGTTTGTAAATAAAAAGTTTGAGAAATTGGTAAAAGATTGGAATATAAAACACATTAGGACTTCATATTACAGACCAACTTCTAATGCAAAAAATGAGAGACAACATAGAACACTATACAATATTCTAGCGAAAAATGTAGAAGAACACGATATGGATTGGGATCTTTATTTGGGGATGGCATTAGCGGCGATACGTACACACGAAAATGAAGGAACAGGTTTCTCACCATTTTACTTAGTACATGGAAGAGAACCGATATTGCCAATTGATAATTTATTAAAACCTAGGAGAAAATATTTGGGGGAAGATTTTCAAGAAACAAGGTTACAAGAAATGCATAAAGCACATGTACGTTTAAGAAATAATATAATTAAGGCTAGAGAAAGACAGAAGAAATACGCAAATAAAAATGCACACTTACAAGAGTTTAACGTAGGTGATAGGGTATATTATAAAAAACATAGAAAAAACTCTAAGTTTGATGCTCATTGGGTCCCGGGATACTATATTTTAGAAAAAAAAGTTCCAGTGTCGTATACTATTAAGAATCAAATTTCAGGGCATGTTGCACGTTCACATGTAGAACACTTAAGGCGGGATAATGAAGAAAGGGATGCAGAGAATAATAATAATAATAATTATTGTTCCGAAGAAATATTGTCGGGTGGACAGATTGTCAGACAATCGGGTTATCCAAGGCCTATAGAGAATGGAAAACAAGTAACAACAGCATCTAATACAGCTGAACAAGAAGAAACGATACCAAAAACAGTCATGACAGAGGAAAATAATGTGTATGACGATTATATGAGTGAAGAGTCAGTTAGGGAAAATATTGAACCTCCATTTATGAATACAAGACAAGCAGTAAAAAGAAAGTTGGATAGACAGAAAGAAAAAGAAATTAAGAGGCAAAGGAAACTTAGAGAGAATTCTTCGAGTGAGGAAGAGATGCCACTTTTTGAAAATCTGTTGAGACGGCAAGACAGAAAAATTAGATTGGATGTAGAAAGGAAGAGATTAGCGGTTGCTAGTAATGGATATACAGATGGGGAACAAGAGATGGATGAAAAGTCAGAAACTGATGAAGAAGCTGATATGAAAGAAGATAGCTCTCCTCGAGAGGATAGAGACATTGATGTAGATATTGCAATTATTGAAAAAAATTTGAGGTTATTAAAGAAATGGAGAAATGATAGATGAAAAGAGTGATATAGGGTTCTGCAGATAGCAGATAGAAGAAGAAGTTGGACACGATAATTTTGTGTTTACAAAGGTACTTGATGGAATTTTTCTAAAGCGGAAAATTATTATTGGGTACTCAGAAATTGGTCTTGAAATTTATAATGTATGTGTACATTGATTAATGTGGGGGGATAAATATGATGAGGGGATTGAAATGCTTTGTTCAATTGTTGGGACTTCAATTGTGTTTTATGAAATGTGAAAAATAAGTTAACTTAGATGGTTATTTTTACGATGTTTTGGGTTGATTGAGTTACCTTGAGGGTGTTTAAAATGATTATTACTTTGAAGTTCAGTTAGAAGATGAATTAAAATAGTAGTTAGTGAAGTGACTCTATATGTAGTAATGAAGGGGTATGTTGTTATTACATGTGGGGTATGCAATGTATATACAAGGTTTATAATAGGAGCTGGATTGAACAGCGTTTAAGGGGAGAATATGGGGGGAATGCCAGGTTGAAATTTGGCATTTAACTGCATATTGGAAGAAGAAGACTGTACTTAACAGTTAGGAAGTTTTTGTGGTTGAAGGAAAGGTAAACAGGAAATTGTTGGTCTGAATAATACAAAGGCTGGCAGTTTTGGATTAACATACTTTTTTGATAATAACAATTATTATTGACGGAAACTGAAGATAAATTTTGAAACTTTATTTTTTGATAAAGTTTTGAGAATGTATGGGAAGAGAAAGGTGATTACTTCTTACTTTCTTACTTTTTCCTTACTTTTATTGATTTCAGGTGCGCACCTACACAAATCTAATCTAGCTATTTTTTCCTGTCTATCCTAGAATACTGAGAGAGTGAGAATGTGAATAAGGGGGAAATTAAAGGATATGGGGAATATCTTCAGTTTTGTCAATCATAATTTAGATGGACGTTTTAAAGTTAAAAGCGGTTCGCTTATGGAGACTTTTGTATTGTGGGGAATTTTATGGAGAGTTTTGTAGAAAGTTTTCTAGAGAACTTTATGATGAGTTTTGTAGAGAGTTTCGATATTATGATCTCTGGGTAGCAATTGGCTATGAGGAGATAGGAGAATTGACTTAGGAAATATATAGAATTGTTGTTATTGTAGTATAGAGAGGTAAAGTTAACTAATTAAAAGTTGGGGTTGAGATTTTTTCAAGGAAAAATTCTCTTTGAAGAAGGGGAGGTATTGTAACAGTGAGGGATTCTAGGTTAGGAGTAAAGAGTTAAGGAATGCTGCGCATTCCTTGACTAGGGGGAAAACCATAGTGAACGTGTGTGCACGAATGAAGAAGGGTATCTAGGAAAACACACACGTCACTTGGGGGCCAGGAGAACAGATGTCAACACCGAGAAGGGAGTCTCCATCATATGTGCTGAGCTAGAATGATTCATCAATAAAATCCTTTTCTAACAACGCGAAGACTGACTTGTCTGGTGCTATACGTTCACGATCATAGCCTTTGTGTGTAGCACTGTCACACACAGCCCAATTAGATGCACTGATTGAAGAATTTGGATGGAGATTCCAAGATTTCAAGAACGTAGAGCCACAGTTCAATATTCTGGGTTCCACTTTCAGTGCAGAAGCTGATACAGCCACAGAGGATATACAGTTGGAGCTGCTTGACTTAGAAGCAGATCATGACCTGAAAGAGAAATTCAAGTCAGATGGTTTGCTGGATTTCTATGGGTCTTTATCACAAGAATCATTTCCCAACTTGAAAAACTTTGCAGCTAAACTTTTATCATTGTTTGGATCAACATACATTTGCGAACAAGCATTCTCTTGCTTGAAGATCAACACATCTAAGAGTAGGTCTTTATTGTCGGACTGCAACTTGCATGCTGTCATGCGAATTTCAACAAGTAAACTTGCTCCAGATTTCAAGAATATTGTCAAAAAGTGCAAGCAGTTACATACATCTCATTAGAAATCAACAATTATAGTGACAGTGTAGTCGGTGTGTGTCTAATTTAAAACCATTGATAGGTAATAAAGAATATTTATTATTATTACAAATGCAAGAATACCATGCAAATGAGGAAAATGCAAAGAATACCATGGACAGACAGAAAAACCAATGACCAAGTACTACAGGAGACAAATGAACATCGTAGACTGATTTAGAGAAATTAGACGTAGACAGTCAAAACTTTTTGAACATGTTATGAGAAGAAATGGGTTGGAGAACTTAGTGACAACTGGCAAGATCGAGGGGAACAGACCAAGAGGAAGACCGAGAGGAAAATACCTGGATGGCTTGGCCACATGGCATGGACGAGACAGGAACACTGAGCTGATCCACGACACTGGTGATCGAGTGAAATGGCGAGTCATGACCGCCCATGCTTTCCGGCATGGCACATGATTGATTGATTGATTGATTGATTATTATAACAAGTTGTAAAATCTTGTTAACAATTAGTAAAAGTTTTTGTCCATATTGTCAAATATAATGTATAAGTATATAAGTAAAATAACATTGCCATCATTATTTATTTATACTGCTTAATAACCTATAAATAATTAATAATTACTTATTGTGATAGGTTGCTGTAAGCAAAAGGACATTTTATACAATACTAGCAGACCCGGCCCGGCTTCGCCCAGTCCCTGGTGGGGAGCATCTCATTTAATTAATATAAGTAGTCATATAAGCTCCCGTTCCTGACTGTCTGTCTGTCTGTCTGTCTGTCTGTCTGTCTGTCTGTCTGTCTGTCTGACCCTGCCCGGCATCGCCTGGCTCCTGGTGTGGAGCATCTCATTTAATTCATATAAGTAGTCATATAAGCTCCCGTTCCCGTTACCGACTATCTGTCTGTCTGTCTGTCTGTCCCTCCCTCTCTGTCTGTCTGTCTGTCTGTCTGTCTGTCTGTCTGTCTGTCTAATCATTTATTGGTTGCGGTTAGAACAACCTTAGATAAACGGACAAAAAGCATTAGAAAGAGCACTTGAAAGATCTTTACATATTCCCCCAACAATTAACGTGGGTAAATGGAGCGGCGGCAGCAGCAGAAGAAGAAGAAGAAAAAGGAGGAGTAGGAGGAAGGAGGAGGAAGAGGGTGGAGGAGGGAGGTGGAGGGAGGAGGAGGAGGGAGGAAGAGATAGGCAGAGAGAGTAGGAGGAGGGAGGAGGAGGAGGGAGGGAGGAGGAGGGAGGAGGAAGAGGGGAAAGAGGAGAAGGAGGAGGAGGGAGGAGGAGGAAGGAGGAAGGAGGGGGGGAAAGAGGAGAAGGAGGAGGAGGGAGGAGGAGGAAGGAGGAGGAGGAGGGAGGAGGAGGAGTAGAGAAGAGGAGGAGAGAGGAGGAGGTATTAGGAGGAGGGAGAAGGAGGATGGAGGAGGGAGAGGGAGGAGGGGGAGGAAGGAGGGAGGAGGAGGAGGAGGAGGAGAACGCAGGAGGAGGAGGAGGGAGGAGGGAGAGGGAGGGAGGAGGAGGGAGAAGGGGAGAGGGAGGGAGGAGCAGGAGAGAGGAGGAGGAGGAAGGAAGAGGTAGAAGGAGGAGGGAGAAGGAGGAAGGAGGAGAAGGAGGGGGAGGAAGAGGAGGAATGATGAGGAGGGAGGACAAGGAAGAGGGAGGTGGAGGGAGGAGGAGGGAGGAGGAGGGAGGAGATAGAGGGAAGGGGAGGAAAAGGGAGGAGAGAGGAGGAAGGTAGGAGGAGGGAGGAGAAGGAAGGAGGAGGAGGAGGAGGAAGAGGGAGGAGGAAGAGGATGGAGGAGGAATGGAGGAGGGAAGAGGGGGGAGGAGCAAGAGGAAGAGGGTAGGAGGAGGAGGGGAGAGGAGGATGAGGAGGGATGTGGAGGAAGGAGGAGGAGGGAGGAGGAGGGAGATGGAGGAGGGAGAGGAGGAGGAGGGAGGAGGAAGAGGGAGGAGGAGGAGGGAGGAGGAGAACGCAGGAGGAGGAGGGAGGAGGGAGGAGGGAGAGGAGGAGGGAGGAGGAGGGAGGAGGAGGAAGAGGTAGAAGGAGGAGACAGAAGGAGGAAGAGGGAGGAGGAGGAGGAAGAGGAAGGAGGAGGATGGAGGAGGAAGAGGGGGGAGGGCAAGAGGAAGAGGGTAGGAGGAGGAGGGAAGAGGAGGAGGGATGTGGAGGAAGGAGGAGGAGGGAGAAGGAGGGAGATGGAGGAGGGAGGGGGAGGAGGAGGGAGGAGGAAGAGGGAGGAGGAGGAGGAGGGAGGAGAAGAACGCAGGAGGAGGAGGGAGGATGGAGAGGGAGGGAGGAGGAGGAGGGGGAGGAGGAGGAGGAGGAATGATGAGGAGGGAGGAGGAGGAAGAGGGAGGTGGAGGGAGGAGATAGAGGGAGGGGAGGAAAAGGGAGGAGAGAGGAGGAGGGAGGAGGTAGGAGGAGGAGGAAAAGGAAGGAGGAGGAAGAGGGAGGAGGAGGAAGAGGGAGGAGGAGAATGGAGGAGGAAGAGGAGGGAGAGGGGGAGGGCAAGAGGAAGAGGGTAGGAGGAGGAGGGGAGAGGAGGAGGAGGGATGTGGAGGAAGGAGGAGGAGGGAGGAGGAGGGAGATGGAGGAGGGAGAGGGAGGAGGAGGGAGGAGGAAGAGGGAGGAGGAAGAGGGAGGAGGAGGAGGAGGGAGGATGAGAACGCAGGAGGAGGAGGAGGGAGGAGGGAGAGGGAGGAAGGAGGAGAGGAGGGAGGAGGAGGAGGAAGATGTAGAAGGAGGAGGGAGAAGGAGGAAGAGGGAGGAGGAGGAGGATGGAGGAGGAAGAGGAGGGAGAGGGGGAGGGCAAGAGGAAGAGGGTAGGAGGAGGAGGGGAGAGGAGGAGGAGGGATGTGGAGGAAGGAGGAGGAGGAGGGAGATGGAGGAGGGAGAGGGAGGAGGGGGAGGAGGAGGGAGGAGGAAGAGGGAGGAGGAGGAGGAAGGAGGAGAACGCAGGAGGAGGAGGAGGGAGGAGGGAGGGAGGAGGAGGAGAGAGGAGGAGGAGGGAGGAAGAGGTAGAAGGAGGAGGGAGAAGGAGGAGGGAGGAGAAGGAGGGGGAGGAGGAGGAATGATGAGGAGGGAGTAGGAGGAAGAGGGAGGTGGAGGGAGGAGGAGGGAGGAGATAGAGGGGAGGGGAGGAAAAGGAGGAGAGAGGAGGAGGAAGGAGTAGGAGGAGAAGGAAGGAGGAGGAAGAGGAAGGAGGAGGAAGAGGGAGGAGGAGGATGGAGGAGGAAGAGGGGGGAGGGCAAGAGGAAGAGGGTAGGAGGAGGAGGGGAGAGGAGGAGGAGGAGGGATGTGGAGGAAGGAGGAGGGAGGAGGAGGGAGATGGAGGAGGGAGAGGGAGGAGGAGGGAGGAGGAAGAGGGAGGAGGAGAGAGGAGGAGGGAGGAGGAGAACGCAGGAGGAGGGAGAGATAGGGAGGAGGAGGAGGAGGGAGGAGGAGGAAGAGGTAGAAGGAGGAAGAGGGAGGAGGAGGAGGATGGAGGAGGAAGAGGAGGGAGAGGGGGGAGGGCAAGAGGAAGAGGGTAGGAGGAGGAGGGGAGAGGAGGAGGAGGAGGGATGTGGAGGAAGGAGGAGGAGGAAGGAGGAGGGAGATGGAGGAGGGAGATGGAGGAGGGAGAGGGAGGAGGGGGAGGAGGGAGGAGGAAGAGGGAGGAGGAGGGAGGAGGAGAACGCAGGAGGAGGAGGAGGGAGGAGGAGAACGCAGGAGGAGGAGGAGGGAGGAGGGAGATGGAGGGAGGAGAAGGAGGGAGGAGGAGGAGGGAGGAAGAGGTAGAAGGAGGAGGGAGAAGGAGGAGGGAGGAGAAGGAGGGGGAGGAGGAGGAGGAATGATGAGGAGGGAGGAGGAGGAAGAGGGAGGTGGAGGGAGGAGGAGGGAGGAGATAGAGGGAGGGGAGGAAAAGGGAGGAGAGAGGAGGAGGGAGGAGGTAGGAGGAGGAGGAAAAGGAAGGAGGAGGGAGGAGGAGGAAGAGGGAGGAGGAGGAGGAAGTGGGAGGAGGAGGATGGAGGACGAAGAGGAGGAAGAGGGGGAGGGCAAGAGGAAGAGGGTAGGAGGAGGGGAGAGGAGGAGGAGGAGGGATGTGGAGGAAGGAGGAGGAGGGAGGAGGAGGGATTAGGTAGAGGGAGGAGAAAGAGGGAGGAAAAGGGATGAGGGAGGAGGAGAGAGGAGGAGGAGGGAGGAGGAGGAAGGAGGAGGAAGGGGGAGGAGGAGGAGGAAGAGGATGGAGGAGGAAGAGGAGGGAGAGGGGGGGAGGGGAAGAGGAAGACGGTAGGAATTGGAGGAACGAACGAATGAACTGAACGAACAAACTTTATTTTCAAAGGGTTAAGAATTGGGCACGCAGGCCCGTCTAACATTCTGCCCTTCTATCACTCTCTTTCATACATTATTTCATTCACACATCATTCTAGGCTAACAGAGAACAACAACAATATAAACGATATGCATTATAAAGGCATGGGCAAAATGCGAACATCAAAACTACACGACACAGTAATATTAGATAATGGTCTGACACTTGTTGTTAGCCATGTGGAATATACTGGCCTACCAAAAGGGGACTGGCTGTTATACTAGGGTTTTGTTATTATTATTATTATCTCTATTATTAAGGGGGAAGGTAATCCATATTGAGATAGGGTTCGAATAATTTGCGATTATATGAAAAGGGATTGGTGATGTCTTTGATTTCTTGTGGAAGATTGTTCCACAGCTGAGCTGCAGAGTACGTTAAGCTTGTTTTGTATAAGTCAATCCTAGGCTTCCGAATATGTAATATATTTAAACGTTTACTGTGTCTAGCATTATATTTAAACAATGGCCAAAGGTAATTTGGGGCATTCCGATGCAGGATTTTGTGAATTAGTTTAGCTTTATTGAAAAGCAGGCGTTTACGGAGTGGTAGTAACTGAAGGCGTTTATACAGGCTAGGATTGTCAGTTAAATGTTTGCTATAAATTAGACTCATGGCCCGTTTCTGGAGTGAGTAAAGTCGCTTGGTGTTTGAATTAGAACAACCGTCCCAGATCGTAGAGCAGTAGTCAAAGAGTGTCTGTATATGAGAAGTATAGAATAGTTTCCTTGTGTCCTCGTCAAGGAAGTTTTTAATTTTGGCGAGTTGGTAGACTTTTTTCGCTGTTTGTTTAATGAGCACTTAAACGTGGGAATTAAAGGTTAGGTTTCTATCAATGATTAGGCCTAATGTTATGTGCTCAATTACACTTTCTACTGGCATGTTATCGATGTGAAGTTGAAGTGTTGTGTGTGAGCTTAGAGTCTGAAGTCTTTGTCTGGTTGTTAATAACATTGATTTTGTTTTAGTGATGTTAATTTGCATACGGTTTGAATAGCTCCACCTAACTACATTATTTAATTCTTGTTGTAAAGACGACTCAAGTAAAATACAGTTTTCAGCGTTTGTGTACACTGTACAGTCGTCTGCAAATAGATCGCAGGACGACGAAAGATGCAAAGGTAGATCGTTAATATATATGGCAAATAGTAGAGGGCCAAGAATAGAGCCTTGCGGTACTCCAATACTGAAGGTAGTGGTTTGAGACAGAGATTTATTATGTGATACTACTTGCTTTCTGTTTGATAGAAAAGATGATATTAGAGTGACTACATTAGGGCCAATTTTCATTGTCTCAAGTTTTTTAATTAAAATAAGATGATCTATCATATCAAATGCTTTCTTGAAATCAATAAACACAGTTCCACATAGACTGTTGTTGTTTATATTCTGATGCCAATTTTCTATCATGTTTGTTAGGGCCGTATGGCAAGAATATTTTGGTCGAAATCCTGATTGGCTGTCAACAATAAGCTTGTTGCGAAGTAAATACTGTAATGTTACTTTATGGATGTGTTTTTCTAGTGGCTTAGATAGTGATGATAGTAAAGAAATGGGTCTGTAATTGTTCGGGAGACCATTGTCTAATGAACCAGATTTAAGAAGAGGGTACACTTTGGCGATTTTGAGAGCTGATGGAAAGTGGCCTTTGGTGAGACACTGATTATATACATAGGTTAGTGATATAAGATCACTGGCGCAGCACAACGGAGAATCCGGTTGCTCATTCCATCTAACCCAGATGAGGTTGTGTTTTTTAGGTTACTGAGGTAAGTGAATACTTCAGTGATTGTCATTAGCGGTATGTCGGAAAGAATATCGCGGGAGCATCTATTCTCGCAAAACGATGACAATAAAGATAAGTTGCAAGGAGAATTAAGTATTGAAGCCTTCATCTGGTCTATGTCAGTGTGAAAAAAATCACTGAATTGGTCGCATGTAATATGATTTGATGGTAAAGAATTGCGGAAGTTATACTTGTTTGTCAAGGTGTTAATTGCCTTCCATATATCCTTACTATTTGTTTTATCCATTATAAGTTCTTAAAGTAATTTTTCTTTTCCCGTCGTATGGTATATTGAACTTTGTTTCTAAGAGTACGGTATGCACTGAGATCCCGCTTTTTATGTGCTTTATCTCTATCTCTCATAATTTCAAGTATTTCCTGAGTGATCCAAGGTGGCTTGACGTGGTGTTTTACTCGAACTTCCTTGACTGGCACATGTCTATCAAAAACATCAATAAAGGTTTTCATCCAGAATTCCAGAGCATCGTCCGGGTCAGAAAGCTGATAAACATTGTCTAGAGGTGAACTGAGCAAGTCCTGTAAAAATACGTTTTGGTTGAAATTTTTGTAACTTCTATATTTTACACTTATGTGTTTATGTTTAGGAGTTTTAATTCCCTTTTTAGACCACGTGCAGCATATTGGGTAGTGATCGCTCATTGCACAATTGGGTACGGTGCATTCTATGATGTTGTCTGAGCAAGTTACATAAATGTGATCTATGACTGTTGAAGATGACTTTGTTACTCTAGTAGCTTGTTGTACTATTTGTTGGAAATTGTATGATGAAATTATATTTCCCCATATTATGTTGGATTTGTTGGTGTCAATGTTAAAGTCTCCGAGTAGTATAATTTCCTTCCCGGAAGCGAAAACCACGTCCATCATGGTAGTGAAGTTTTCGTACCAGACGTGTCCAGCACTGGGATTTCGATAGAGGTAGCCAATTATCAGGGGTGCGCGGTTTTGAAGTTTCAGTTCTAACCAAATACATTCTATTTCGCAAGTTTCAAAGTCTAGCCTACGGTGAGCATTTAGTAAATTAGAAACATAGAGGAGGGGAGAGGAGGAGGAGGAGGGAGAAGGAGGGGGTAGGAGAAGGGAGGGGGAGGGAGGAGGGGAAGGAGGGAGGGAGGAGGGGAAGGAGGGAGGAGGAGGAGGGAGGAGGCGGAGGGAGAAGGAGGAAGGAGGAGGAGGGAGAGGGAGGAGGGAGGAGGAGAGAGAATGAGGAGGGGAGGAAGGAAAGGGAGGTGGAGGAGGAGGAGGGAGGAAGGAGGGTAGAGGGAGGAGGAGGAGGAAGGAAAGGGAGGAGGAAGAGGAGAAGGGAGGAGGAGGGTGGAGGGAGGAGGAGGAGGTAGTGGGAGGAGGAGGAGGGAGTAGGATGGAGGAGGAAGAGGGAGAAGGAGGGAGGAGGAGGAGGAGGGAGGCGGAGGGAGAAGGATGAAGGAGTAGTAGGGAGGAGGATGGAGGAGGAAGGGAGAGGAAGAGGGAGAAGGAGGGAGAGGGAGGAGGAGGAGGGGAGGAGGTAGAGTGAGAAGGAGGGAGGAGGAGAAGAGAGGAGGAGGGAGTTCGCCATTCCAAATTCATACTCGTCTAGGTTCTGTG
>JACEFZ010010464.1:0-27500 GCA_014155875.1 Cepaea nemoralis | reverse complement strand
GAGGGAGAAGGAGAACGCAGGAGGAGGAGGGAGGAGGAGAGGGAGGAGGAGGGAGAGGGAGGAGGAGGAGGGAAGAGAAGGGAGGAGGAGCGATTAGGAGGAGGAGGGAGGAGTAGGGTGGAGGAGGGGGAGGAGTAGGGTGGAAGAGGGGGAGGAGGAGGGAGAAGGAGGGAGGAGGAAAACGCAGGAGGAGGAGGGAGTAGGAGGATAGGGAGGAGGAGGGAGAGGGAGGAGGGAGGAGGAGGAGAGAGTAGGAGGAGGGAGGAGGCGGAGGAAGAAGGAAGAGGGAGGAAGAGGGAGAATGAGGAGGGAGGAGGAGTGGGAGGAGGAGGAGGGAAGAGGAGGAGGAGGGTGAGGAGGAGGAATGAGGAGGAGGAGGGATTAGGAGGAATGTGCAGGAAGGAGGAGGGAGGAGGGAGGAGGTAGAGGGAGGAGGAGGGAGGAGGAGGAGGAGAGAGGAGCAGGAGGGAGGAGGAGGAGGGAGGAGGAGGGAGGGAGGAGGAGGAGGGAGGAGGAGGAGGAAGAGGGAGGAGGAGGAATGTGAAGGGAGGAGGAGGAAGGAGGGAGGAGGTAGAGGGAGGAGGATGAGGGAGGAGGAGGAGGGAGGAGGAGAAGGGAGGAGGAGGAATGAGGAGGAGAGGGAGGAGGAGGAAGGAGGAGGGAGGAAGAAGGAGGAGGAGGGAGGAGGAGGGATGAGGGGGAGGAGGAGGAGAGGGAGGAGGAGGAGAAGCGAGGAGGAGGGGGGAGGAGGGAGAGGAAGGAGGGAGGAGGAGGGAGAATGAGGAGGGGAGGAAGGAAAAGGAGGTGGAAGAGGAGGAGGAGGGAGGAGGAGAGTGGAGGAGGAGGTAGAGGGAGGAGGAGGAGGAAGGAAAGGGAGGAGGAAGAGGAGGAGAAGGGAGGAGGAGTAGGGTGGAGGGAGGAGGAGGAGGTAGAGGGAGGAGGAAGGAGGAGGGAGGAGGTAGGAGGAGGAGGAAGAGGGAGAAGAAAGGAGGAGGGAGGAGGAGGGAGGATGATGAGGGAGAAGGAGGCAGGAGAAGGAGGGAGGCAGGAGGAGGAGGGAGGAGGAGGGATGAGGAGGGAGAGGGAGGAGTGGGAGGAGGCGGAGGGGGTAGGAGGGAGGAGGGGAGAGGAAGAGGGAGAAGGAGGATGGAGGGGGAGGAGGTAGAGGGAGGAGGAAGAGGAGGAGGGTGGAGGGAGGAGGAGGGAGGAGGTAGAGGGAGGAGGAGAAGAGAGGAGGAGGGAGTTCGCCTATTCCGAATTCATACTCGTCTAGGTTCTGTGATTTCGGTCCTTCCATTGATTGTTCTTCCCTTCTACACGACTGTAGATAACTTCCTTACACATAAAAAGATGAATTGTTATTGATATTGCCGTGGCATGGAGGCATATATATCAGCAGCAGAGTTGAACCATGAACGCCTACGCCAGCCGGCACGGCACTTGATGATGATGATGATTGCCGTGTGACGATTCTGTGTAGTCACTTCATTATCTTCGCTTGTCCTAGCGTTTTGGTTCGGGGATTCTTTCATCATCATCATCATATATTTACGTACGTATTTTTGGGAGGGGGAGGAGGGAGGAGGAGGAAGAAGAAAAAAAATATGACAGTTGGCAGCGCTGGAATGAGAGGAAGGCGTGTAGAAAATTTCATCTCAATCGGATGGGCCGTTCGCGAACGTATAAAGGACATACAGACATACAGACATACATATCCACACACATCCTAATATATATATATATATATATATATATATATATATATATATATATATATATATATATATATATATATATATATATATATATATATATATATATATAATATATATATATACCGCGTTTCCATCCTGTTTCAGGATATTGCGGTCAACACCAGCATCTTTCAGCTGTATGGTGATTACTAGGCTAGATTACGCTCATCAGCACGCCACGACTTTCTGAGCGACCGGTTCCATACTCTCATAAGTCACTTTTGCGATTCGAACCACTGCTAATTCTCGTCGCGTCACGTGACGAGAGTATTCGGGGTTAGCGGAGAAAGCTGCTAACCTCTCGGCCATGGAGCCGTCATATATATATATATATATATACATGCGGCCCGCCAATTGGGTTACATTTGTCAATGCGGCCTTACGCACAAAAAGCTTGCCCACCCCTGCCCTAGTCCATACTTACCCACTATGTATCCGTCCTGTTGATTTCCAACTTTGGCATTCAAGTCACCCATTATGATAGTTACTTCAGAGATGCATTTCTTGAAGGCTTTCTCTAAATAACTATAAAATTCATCAATGCTGTCATCACTACTGTCTGCTGTTGGTGCATAAACTTGTATGACGTTGACATCAAAAGGTCTTCCACTCAACTTCACCAGTAACACTCTGTCTGATACAGTCCAATATCCTTTGATCGATTTTGCTCTCTCTGTATCCATTATAATTGCTACTCCTCGCTGTTGCTTCTCTCCACCAGAATAGATTATTCTATATTCCTCAGATGTCATAATGCCCATTCCTGTCCATCTGGTCTCACATACACCTAACAGGTTAATATTTAATCTTCTCATTTCATTCTTAATGTTATCAAATTTCCCATCCCCACTCATAGTTCTTACATTCCGAGTTCCTACTTTCAATATTGATATTCTTTTGCACCCAGTCGCCTGATGACGGACTGGAATCACCTGGTGCACATGACTATCCCTACCGAGTGAGGCTGCTCCTATGGAGCACCCATTTACGTTGTTTCTCTGATTATCGATAAGACTGCAGTACATAATATTCTTGGCATCTGCAAACAAGGTAGTTGGTCATTGCTTTCCTCCCTAGCAGTGACCATACTGTTCGATGACCGTAGCCAATGTCTCCCAAAAAAAGAGATCCTCTGCCTACCGTCGTGAAACTGGAGACCATAACCTACAACTATCTGTCGGTTGCTCCTCAACTTCATCCACCTCCTGTACACATGGCTTCACGTAACCCTGATCGGGGGGCTAAACGGGTATTCCACCTTGCTCAAGGGTGTCCCGTAGGCTAGTAGAGGGAGCATTACTATCATGCTATTATATTTTAAATATTCTCTAAGCAAACGTAATTGCCACCAGCATTTGGGAGAGAGAGAGAGAGAGAGAGAGAGAGAGATGAGAGAGAGAGAGAGAGAGAGAGAGAGACAGAGACAGAGACAGAGACAGAGAGACAGAGAGAGAGAGAGAGAACTATTTGTTCAAATTGAATGAAATTTACAAACATAAATGACATTTCCTCTACACATATTTATCAACGTAAATCCCATAGACTTCCAAGGTTCTTCGTCGTTAATGTAAGTAAATTGTCTTTAAATTGTGGGTGGCCTTAAGAGGCCAGTAAAAAAATGTTGTTTCCCCACAGAGGGGAAGGACTTAGAACCACTTCCTAGTGATATCATTAAAATTACAGTTTTAAGAATTAAACATAAAAATAGAATTGAAAAAGTGGATCATAAAATGTAATTAAGTAAAGATTAAACAAATGTTTTATAAAGATTTTAATAGCTTTCTTCTAAACATTGCAAGAAATTAACTGCGGTGTTGACTTTTTTGTTTCTCAAGGAAAAATAAAAGATTCCATTGTTAGTATTGGTATTATATCTAGGTATACCATTTTTATTTTCAAATTCTAGTAATTTCCCTTGTATCAATATTAGATGTTTGTGTCCCCCTACCAGGCGCTGACTGCTACTGCACCCATAGATTAATCTTAGGCAATTTACATATAAGGTAGATCAAGAAGACGGTGGAGAGATAATATATATATACAGACCTACAAGAACTTGGAATCAACGACTGGCAAGAGAAGGTCAACCAGAGAGACGAATGGAGACGGATTGTATCAGCAGCAAAGAACCTCAATGGCTCGGAACGCTGAAGAAGAAGAAGAAGAATTTACATATAAACGTAAAGAAAGTCAAATATACAAATAGAAACGCAAAATCTGATCTACAGGCACTGAAGAGTGAGGAGATAAAAGATAAATTTAACGTAGAGGTAAAGAACAGATTCGATGCATTGTCCGATATGGAAATATTATTTCAAGACGTCAGTGACCAATCTATATATATAAAAGACGATGTATGTCTGTATGTATGTCCGTTCTTTATGCGTTCGCGAACGGTCCATCCGATTGAGATGAAATTTTCTACACGTCTTCTTCTCATTCCCGTGCACCCAACTGTCATAGCTTGTTAGTGTACAATCAGCTATTTATTACTAATATTTAATATTTTAATATCTTATAATTTATATATATATAGCGAGGGGACTTAACTTAAGAAAAGTTATTTAAAGGGGCATAACTTTTAATAACATTGCTATATATTTTATATATAGATTGTTGCATTGTTTTCAAAGATTTATAAACTCTCTGTCTACAGTTATTTACAGGCATATGAGTTATATTAAATAATTATATAATCTTTAAGGCATTTTCAAGTTTTCATTAAAATAATGCACCTATTTAACTAGTGAAATTTTTCTAACTCATCATTTATGTTTAAAGTAGTTAACTACAGTCAGTAGGTGATTAAAAACAGTTTTCATTAAAATATTGGATGCTGTGTAGAAGGACATCATTCTTAAGTTAATTTTTTTGTGTTATATGAATTGAATGAGACGCTCCCGCCAGGAGCTGGGCGAAGCCGCGCCGGGTCAGACAGACAGACAGACAGACAGACAGACAGACAGACAGACAGACAGACAGACAGACAGACAGACAGATAGCCGGGAACGGAAGCTTATATGACTACTTATAAGAATTAAATGAGATGCTCCCCAACAGGGCCTGGGCGAAGTCGGGCCGGGTCGGACAGACAGATAGACAGACAGACAGATAGACAGACAGACAGATAGTCGGGAACGGGAGCTTATATGACTACTTATATGAATTAAATGAGATGCTCCCCACCAGGGGCTGGGCGAAGCCAGGCCGGGTCAGACAGACAGACGGACAGACAGACAGACAGACAAGCAGACAGAGAGACAGATAGATAGATAGATCCCCGCCAGGGGACTGGGCGAAGCCGGGCCGGGTCAGCTAGTTGGAAATATAAAAGAAATCAGTCAAGAAGCTGCACTAACAACAATGATAATCCCAAAAATAAAGATAATAGGACGCAAGAAATGGATGATGGAAGACATCTTAAAACTCATGGAAATAAGAAATAACAAAAATAACGAGGACAAATATGAAGAGATTCACATGAAAAATCAGGAAGTTATGCAAAGAGGCAAAAGAAACATGGCTTGAGGAAAATTTCAAGGAAATTGAAAACCAACACAACACCCAGAATACCAAATTAATGCACTCAAGAATTAATGACATCACTAACAAAGAACACACACATCAATAGCTTGCCTAAAAACCAAAGATGGCAAAATCATAATAGAAAAAGATCAGATTTTACATGCGTGGTCAGATTATGTGAAAGATCTTTATGATGATACAAAAGAAGACCAATTCAATATGATCATCAGAATAATAATGAAGGACCATCAATTTTGTTTATCAGATTGTTTTTCATTTAGATATCTAGCAATTCCGCAGAGGCGGCCTCCCTGGCGAAGGTGTTAACGATTTTCTCCGTAATCCCGTATATCCACGTTGAAATTTTCTCTAAGCAAACATAATTGCACCAGCATTTAGCACGGAGAGAGAGAGAGAGAGAGAGAGCGAGAGAGAGAGAGAGCTGATGAGAGAGAGAGAGATGAGAGAAGAGAGAGAGAGAGAGAGAGAGAGAGAGAGAGAGAATGGGGGGGGGAACTATTTGTAATATTTGTCAACATAAGCCCCATAAGCTTGCACGGCCTTTCGCCAGTGCGAAAATAAATGCACGCAGGCCCTGATTGTGCCAGACCAGGTTTTGTCCTATTCACTTCGCCTGTTAATCGTCATCTCTCTCATTCCTATCACCTAGTCTAGATGTTTCTGTAACTCCTCACTCCCAGACAATTATTATGTAACCCCAGACAGTTATTACTGTCTTACACATGTTTCTAATTCTTACTTTAAATAAATATATTTTAGCTGTCGATGTGTCTATGTCCCTCTTAGACAACTATTACTTAATAACAGGTAGTTACAACTGTATAGTGGTCTTCATGACGATGTGGTCAAGTCGCTGGCCTCGGAATACAAAGGTTATCGGTTCGATTCCGGACATTCGGCTTAAGAGTAAGTTTTCTTTTTCGGAGACTCATTGGGGATCGTCGCTGAAGCTGAGGAGTTCGTGCTCTGGGCTACACTTTCGTCAAGAAGACTGAGCTAACACCGATCCATATGGGATAGAATCAGGTGTAATATAGTCATTCGTCTTGCCTATAAGCCCTTTATTACTTAATACACGTGTCCCCAGTTATTACTTTATAAGTATGTATATTATCATCACCATCATGTACCATGCCGATAAGCGTGTGCGGTCGTGTTTCGCCAACTCACAGGATCATCAGAGTCGAGGTTCAGTTCTGTGTTTTTGTCTCGATTATGTCATGTGACCAAATCACCTAGATATATTTACATATATGTCTTCCTCTTGTTCTTTTCCCATCAATCTTGCCATTTGTCACCAAGTTCTCCAGTTTATTTTTTCTCATAACGTTGCTAAAACTCTTGAATATCTACGTATAATTTCTCTGAAGACTGAAAGGGCCGAATGTAAGACGGGCCTGCGTACTCACTTTGAAACCCTTTGAAAGTAATGTTTATTTCTTCATTAGTGCGTTCATTCTCTTTCTTCCTGCCTGCCTGCCTGCCTGCCTGCCTGCCTGCCTGTGTGTCTGTCTGTCTGTCTGTCTGTCTGTATATATACAATAAACTGGAGAACTATGGGTGTTATCATAGATCAAAATCTAACTTTTTAACTCACATGTTCATGCTCTAGTTAAACAAATAGCCCAAAAAAGTATACCAACTTGCCAAAATTAAAAATTTCCTTGACGAAAACACAAGAAAGATATTCTATACTTCTCATATACAAACACATATTGATTACTGCTCCACAGTCTGGGATGGATGCTCCAAATCAATAACAAAACGCCTATATTCACTCCAGAAAAGGGCAGTGCGTTTAATTAATGGTGAAAAGCTTACGACAATGCTAACCTATATAAACGTCTCCGGTTACTGCCACTCCACAAGCGCCTGCTTTTTAATAAGACCAAACTAATTCACAAAATCCTATTTCAAAATGCTCCAAGCTACCTTTGGCCATTGTTTAAATATAACGCTAGACATAGCGAACGACTAAATTTACTTCATGTCCCTAAACCTAGGATAGACTTATATAAACAAGCTTAGCATACTCTGCCGCTCAGTTGTGGAACAATCTTCCACAAGAAATCAAAGACACCACCAATCATGATACATACATTCGCAACCTGTTTGAACACTACCTAGTACAGACTACATGCCCCCATAACAAATAACACAAAAAAGACAATAATGGTAACTTATCTCAAACGACAACTAGCCAAAAAACATTCCCTTATGTATGGCACGTTACACCCTCCTTAGGTATTTATAATGCCCATGTTAAACACTGCCTCAGTGAGTCATTTGTTATTGATTATTTTTCATGCGTTTTAATGTTCTTTTGTTGTCAAAAGTTGCTTCATAAGTGATGTTGAATGAAAGAATGTATGAGAGGAAATAGAGAAGAAGGGCAGAATGTCAGACGGGCCTGCGTGCCCAATTCTTAACCCTTTGAAAATAAAGACTTATTATTATCATTATTATTATTATCTGTCTGTCTCTCAAAAGTAAAAAAAAAAGATTAATAAAGAGAAAAAAGACATCCAGGAAACGCCCGTCATACATCAATAGTGTTGGGGATGCCATAAAGGAAAAAAATAAAAATAAAATATTATTACAGATAACTTCCTTCAGTTATATCTGACCACGGAATGATGGAAGTTTCCAGACGCAGTTTAGCTTTCTTTCGGCTGATCTTTTCTTCTCTGCCTGTTGAAGTAGTCTCCTTTCACGGAGTGCAATTTAATTACTTTACAGTGTATCTCCGCAGTCAGAAGTCATTTGCTCCGAGATTCTCATGTCTATGCCCAACGATTCATTGTCACGCGTGCACGTATCTGTGAATCGTAGATGTGGATACTACATTGTTCTAATATCCTTTGCCGACTGCCCATGGAGGATGTCCTTTGGAATACGCCCAGGAGACATGCGGTATTTATGTCCAGACCATCGCAGTGTCTGAGCGAAGTGTAAGTGTTTGTTTGATCATTGTGTGTGAGAACTGCATACACTTGTTCCAAGTTTTGCTTTGAATAATCTAGATCAGAGATGGGCAAACTGCGGCGCGCGAGGGCATTTAGGAATAATAATTTTTACTTCGTTTTTAAGTTATTTTGTTGAATTTTAAAGAATTTCATGTACCGTTATGATTGTTTCAACATTTTTGAGAAGATTGCTTTCTAATTATACATTTTTGTAAACAGCCTTGGCCTTCGTAATGTAATGCTTCTTCTTCTTCTTCTTCTTCTTCTTCTTCTTCTTCTTCTTCTTCTTCTTCTTCTTCTTCTTCTTCTTCTTCTTCTTCTTCTTCTTCTTCCTTTTTCGTTCGCCTTAAATACTATAACTGCAATGTTGCCTCTTGTGTGAATTTAACTGTCCTTTTTAGTTCACTCAGCAGTCCATAGAGTTTATCTTCCACTGTCGTCTCTCTTGGCCAGAAGGTTAGCCTAGACATGTTGTAATTTGGGCAGTCTTTGAGTATGTGCTCTGCTGTCTGCGACGATAATCCACACGTGCACATGGCTGATTCACCAATCTTGAATCGTGTATACATGTAGTTGCGTAATCTATTGTGTCCTGTTCTGAGGAGCAGAATAATGACTTGTTCTGGTCTGTCCATAACTGTGGTAGTCGTCTTGAGCAGATTTTGGTGGCTTTCTGACTGATTTGATCATTCTTTTCTTTTGGTGGTAACGGGCACATCAGGCTGTTCTTCTTTTGCTCCTTCCTTAGTCCAATCGATCAGATTCTGTACGTTTCCGGGTACTCCACAGTGGGTGGTATCCACTGTATGGTGACCTTATGCTGGCTGCTAAGTTCAGAAAGTAGTGTCCTTAATACTGGCAATTTCCAAGACATCATTTCGTTTTCGTTGAGGTGAGTTTCTGGCAAGCAACATACGTTTACCTTTTCTTGGTCCAAGATGTTTTCTAGTTCTATTTTTTGTTGCTGAATCCCTCCGCATTTCCAGTGCATTAGTTTTAGTCTTTGTTTGGTATGATCAGACGCTCTATTCTCAGGTCCCCTGGCTCCACAGGACATCTGAGAAGGATCTCCAGATGTTGTGGTTGGACTCTTTCGAGGCATATGGCCCGGCACTGCACCTGCCTGGGGGTCCAAAGTAGGGCGAGCACCGTAACATTTAGCCGTAGTCGACATATTTCATTGCGCGTGATTGGTGGCATCCTAATTTCTGTGGTGCGCCTCCTGGCTGGTTGCCTCTTTATTCAGCACCTTTCCTTTGCTAGAGCAGACTGTGGTCTTACTCGAGTTTAGGTGTGTAGGCACGCACACACATGTCTGCGCATGCACGTACGAGCATACACATCTAGAGCGTTCTGTATATTTCTCGGCGCCAGTGACTCGCCGCCACTCCTTCTCCTGTTAGTTAAAACAGTTCCGCCACGAGAAGGCCAGAAGTTGGACTTCTGCTGCATAGGTGATGAATGCACGAGCCATTAGGGTATTTATGCAAGGTTGGGCGCTCACCCCAACCCGGCCCCTGGCTACATACAGCAACATTTGGAACCATGTTATGCTAAAATGCGAATTTATCGATTTTTATGTAGAGAAATATTTATCGACATGAAAAATTTAATAAGGATGATTTTATGAAAAACAGATATTTCTAATTATGATCAATCAACACAAGCCAGGATTGTGCAAACAGAAAGACATGTTAGTCAGCTTAAAATTACCGTGGTAGATAATTGAAATTACTGTGCGAATATGTGTATATTTCAACTTGAAGGATTTATCTAGTTAATTCACGTAAGTTGTGTGATTTCTGCAGTATGTACTTGACGAGATGCAGCGAAATATGCCAGACAATAAATCGTGCAATCTGTTGTTTGTGTCTTCGTTATTCATATATTTCTCCGGTGAATAAAATAATTTATTTGCAAGAAAATATTAAATTTAAAAGTCTTTTGCTGTTTTAAATTATTTTCACTTTTACAATGTTCAAATTAATTTATTTGTTGTAGTAGTCTTGATGTATTTCTGAAATTTATTCTGAGATTACTACTTGTTTTGCGAATATTTTATTTTCACACACAGCCGGAAATAGGTTTTGTTTCATTTCCGTTTTAAATTTTGTACAGTTCTAACTGTTCGAATTGTATTTAAAAAATGAGTGTCAATAACAAACGTAAGATTGAAGATAAATGCCGTGTTTTTAATTATGAATGGACAACTAAGTATTGTTTTATAAAAGTTGGTAGCAAATCAGTTTGCTTGCTGTGTCGTGAGTCAGTGGCTGTCTTTAAGGAGTACAATTTAAAACGACATTATCAAACAAAATATTCCGATTTCGGATACAAATTAACAACCGAATGGAGTTAAAGGAAATGACTTGAGTTGGTGAAAATATTTGGAGAAACAGCAAACTGTTTTCACTAAACAGTCTTGAATTTAAGATGCTGCAAATGAAGCCAGTCTTGTGCTGTCACATAGAATTGTAAAACAGAACAAGCCATTTTCTGATGGCGAGTTCATTAAGGAATGTTTGCTAGATGCAGCAAACATTATGTGTCCAGAACAAACAAAAAAATACAGATCTGACAACATTACTTTATCCAGGAGAACTGTGGTCAAATGTGTTGATAAGATAAGTGACAATGTTATGCATACATTTCAAGATGCAAGTAAACAATTTTTGTGGTAGTCTCTTGCATTGGATGAAAGTTATGGCTGTCGTGAAATCACTGTGGATTAACCAGATGATAAAAATACCAGAGACAGTTTGATTCGCAACTACCAGTTGTTTACTACGGGTAGTCGGTAAGATCAGGCAGTGGAGTCATCTTTGAAGTTTCCCACACGTCAGGAAATGTAGGCATGTGGTTGTGACACGCGGGCTTGGCTTGGATGTCAAAACCGGGGGAGACAACTGGTGACATTTATTAAACAAAACGGAGATAAGATTTCTGGAAATAATTAGTGCCCTTGAGGACACCTGCGTGACATAAAAAGAACTTCACCGGAACACTCCCGGCTCTTTAACAAAAACAAGACTTGTGTACAGTAGTGTCGCCAAGAATGTTGACTTGAGCTGACGTGTTTCTGCACTGCTGTTAGGAATTCGGAGAGAGCTTCTACAGTGTTAGATTTAATTAAAGATTAACTAACATGTGTCTTTATGGCAAATTGTAGAGGCCATCCAGGAGTACTGCGGTGTTTCATAAGGTACTCTATCTAGGGTATTATAGATAGTATATTTAGGCCTAATTAATATAGGCAGTAGCATTGTTAAAACTAGCTAGTAGAGAATAGAGTAGTGAAGTGATAATTAGCTCTGTTAGTGAGAATAGAGTAGTGAAGTGAGAATTAGCTCTGCTGGTGAGAATACTGTAGTGGGTTAGGAGATGGGGGAAATGTCCAATAGTGGGATCTTCCAGCAGGGTGCCTGCTGGGGTTCTGCACTATATCTATTGGTCTTTCCTTGTCTTAACCTGATTCAGATTGAGGAGATGAGCAACTCTGATCCATGACAGAGTTTAGTTCACTGATAAATCTCTGAGCAAGGCAGTAGGCCTACATTCAGCTAGTAGGGATTAGTGAAGGCGGCGTTCACCAGATGTGGTCTGTTTCTCTAACAGATTCCTCTACGTCTATGAAGAAGCTCTACACTGGGTTTGATGGAGGTCAACTCTCATTAAGAAGAACATCAAATGAACATTCGTATTTATTTTATAAGATGAATAAATACCCAGAAGAAAGTACAATCAGCACTGTTTATGCTAGGCATAGGATCCAGAGGGTCCATACGAAACTGGCTCAGTTGAGCAAAACATTATAAACGATTCATTTACAATAGGGATTCACCCAGGGTGGGTGATACTCGTTTCTACACCACATACCACTGAACATTAGTGTGTAGAGAAAGACATTTGACCATGAAGTTCTTATGGAATAATTTAGTACAGTGAAGAAGTACTTTGGAACCGTTTGTGTGTGACAATCTATGAAAATGGATTAGAACAAAGGTGAGACCTGTGACATTGAAACCTAGTTTTCAAGGTACAGAGATCCGTACTTATTTGAGTTATAGGGACCTTAGTCTTTACAGTGAGTGACAGATCCATGATTAAGGTTATACAATAACTATTTTCGGTGGATCATGCATCTAGTCGACCCAGTGGATCCCGGAGAAAGTCAACGTCTGGAAGAAGAGACGCATCATGGGTGAGGTGTTCACGTACTAAGCTATCATGCTGTGGCGTACCCTTGCTATGATGATCATCTGACTTGGCTCCTTGATCTGCTGCTCTGAATCTACATACACACTAGAATATTCGACACACATTCTACACAGTACACACACACACACTTCTCACACACACATACTCTTTGCTTTAATAAATTATTTTGTATTTATTTGTTAAAGCTAGAGTTGTTGAGCATGTTGTGTTGGGGAAGAGTGAGAGGGGGCATGATTTAGGGGTGAGTGAGAGTAAGAAAGAGGTGTCTGCAGACTGACGGAGTTTTGTGGATGGAGTCTGGAGGTTTCTCTAGGACAATAATATTGGGTTAATAAAAATGTGGGTTTTGATTCCCCTCACTCCAGGGACGACACTAAAGTAATAAAGGATTACTACGACAATGGCCAGACGCTCTATTCTCAGGTCCCCTGGCTCCACAGGACATCTGAGAAGGACCTCCAGTAGTTGTGGTTGGACTCTTTCGAGGCATTTGGCCCGGCACTGCCCCTGCCTGGGGGTCCAAAGTAGGGCGAGAACCGTAACATTTAGCCGTAGTCGACATATTTCATTTGCTTCACTAGGGCATGTTTCCTTAGCGACTCAATGAACATGCTCCAGAGGATAGAGATGGGGGAGGGGATCCGAAGAGAATGGTTGCTGTCTCTGGAGCGGTCTCGGCTGGCAAAGATTAATTTCATCTTCGTGCCAGGGCATGCGGGAGTACAAGGGAATGAGCGGGCTGACAAGCTAGCAGGTAACGCTACAGTGGAGGGAGGACGCGCCATGGACCAGGCTGACATTGCGAATGCTCTACGAGAAGTAAGACTTTTGCGAGAACCAAGTGATGACTGTGAATCTACAACCATGGCCAGACTGCGAGAACAACAAATTAAAAGAGGGGTGGCCAAACAAGAACACTACGCAGGAAGCCAAAGAAGACTGATAAACCAACACAGAACTGTTGTCGTTAGCCGCTACACGCTGCGGGATTTGTTGAGGAGGGGATCCGAACACTTATGGACTGAATGGTTCGATGTGCAATGAGGATGATCTGTTGACTAACTAACTAACTAGAGTTCCGATGTACATGATACTGCCCAATTATTGATATTTATACGTGGAATAAACACTTCTTTCAAACTCACTGAAGAGTTATTAAGTGTTGAGTCACTCAAAGACACAACCACAGGCCATGATATATTCAATGCTTTTACTAACTGTATTGGAAGAACTGGGTTAGTTCAGAACAAGATGGCAAGTGTTACGACTGACGGAGCTCGTGCTTTGACTGGAAAAAATGTAGGTCTGGTAAAGTTGATAAGTGATAAGATTAAAGCAGAATATCCAGACCACACATTATTACCACTTCACTGTGTGATTCATCAAGAAAGTCTGTGAAAAACTGTTTTGAATATCAAGCATGTTATTGACCCAGTCGTAAGAGGACTTAATCACAGACAGTTCAAGGCATTATTAGACGATTTGGAAACTGAACAATCCGATGTCCCATACCACATCAGTGTTCGATGGCTGAGTCTCGGCAAGGTGTTAAGGCGAGTGTGGGAACTCAGAGAATAAATAGTGATGTTCCTAGAGATGAAGGGCATTGAGTGTGACTTTAATACTAATATTGTCAATAAAGAGTGGAAGTTAGACTTTATGTTTGCCATTGAAATTATGGAAAATTTAAATGAACTGAATTGACAAACTTCAGGGCAATGGTGTGTTCGCACATGAATTGTATGTACATGTAAAATCATTTCAGGCAAAACTCTCATTGTACTCCAGACAAGCAAGTGAAAAAGATTTTGTCACTTCCTTTTGCTGGGGAAATGACTGAAAAGTACAAAGCCCAATTAGATGCACTGATTGAAGAATTTGGATGGAGATTCCAAGATTTCAAGAACGTAGAGCCACAGTTCAATATTCTCAGTTCCACTTTCAGTGCAGAAGCTGATACAGCCACAGAGGATATGCAGTTGGAGCTGCTTGACTTAGAAGCAGATCATGACCTGAAAGATAAATTCAAGACAGATGGTTTGCTGGATTTCTATGGGTCTTTATCACAAGAATCATTTCCCAACTTGAAAAACTTTGCAGCTAAAGTTTTATCATTGTTTGGATCAACATACATTTGCGAACAAGCATTCTCTTGCTTGAAGATCAACACATCTAAGAATAGACCTTTATTGTCGGACTGCAACTTGCATGCTGTCATGCGAATTTCAACAAGTAAACTTGCTCCAGATTTCAAGAATATTGTCAAAAAGTGCAAGCACTTAAATACATCTCATTAGAAATCAACAATTATAGTGACAGTGTAGTCGGTGTGTGTCTAATTTAAAACCATTGATAGATAATAAAGATTATTTGTTATAATAACATGTTATAAAATCGTGTTAACAAATTAGTAAAAGTTTTTGTCCATATTGTCAAATATAATGTATAAGTATATAAGTAAAATAACATTGCCATCATTATTTATTTATACTGCTTAATAACCTATAAATAATTAATAATTACTTATTGTGATAGGTTGCTGTAAGCAAAAGGACATTTTATACAATATAAATATATATATATATATATACATGCGGCCCGCCAATTGCTTTACATTTGTCAATGCGGCCCTACGCACAAAAAGCTTGCCCACCCCTGCCCTAGTCCATACTTGCCCACTATGTATCCGTCCTGTTGATTTCCAACTTTGGCATTCAAGTCACCCATTATGATAGTTACTTCAGAGATGCATTTCTTGAAGGCTTTCTCTAAATAACTATAAAATTTATCAATGCTGTCATCACTACTGTCTGCTGTTGGTGCATAAACTTGTATGACGTTGACATCAAAAGGTCTTCCACTCAACTTCACCAGTAACACTCTGTCTGATACAGTCCAATATCCTTTTATCGATTTTGCTCTCTCTGTATCCATTATAATTGCTACTCCTCGCTGTTGCTTCTCTCCACCAGAATAGATTATTCTATATTCCTCAGATGTCATAATGCCCATTCCTGTCCATCTGGTCTCACATACACCTAACAGGTTAATATTTAATCTTCTCATTTCATTCTTAATGTTATCAAATTTCCCATCCCCACTCATAGTTCTTACATTCCGAGTTCCTACTTTCAATGTTGATATTCTTTTGCACCCAGTCGCCTGATGACGGACTGGAATCACCTGGTGCACATGACTATCCCTACCGAGTGAGGCTGCTCCTATGGAGCACCCATTTACGCTGTTTATCTGATTATCGATAAGACTGCAGTACATAATATTCTTGGCATCTGTAAAGAAGGTAGTTTGTCATTGCTTTCCTTCCTAGCAGTGACCATACTGTTCGATGACCGTAGCCAATGTCTCCCAAAAAAGAGATCCTCTGCCTACCGTCGTGAAACTGGAGACCATAACCTACAACTATCTGTCGGCTGCTCCTCAACTTCATCCACCACCTGCACACATGGCTTCACGTAACCCTGATCAGGGGGGGGGCTAAACGGGTACTCCACCTTGCCCAAGGGTGTCCCGTAGGCTAGTGGAGGGAAGGAGGCACCCATCAAGGCATTACTATCATGCTATTATATTTTAAATATTCTCTAAGCAAACGTAATTGCACCAGCATTTGGGAGAGAGAGAGAGAGAGAGAGAGAGAGAGAGAGAGAGAGAGAGAGAGAGAGAGAGAGAGAGAGAGAGAGAGAGAGAGAGAACTATTTGTTCAAATTGAATGAAATTTACAAACATAAATGACATTTCCTCTAAACATATTTATCAACATAAATCCCATAGACTTCCAAGGTCTTTCGCCGTTAATGTAAGTAAATTGTCTTTAAATTGTGGGTGGCCTTAAGAGGCCAGTAAAAAAATGTTGTTTCCCCATAGAGGGGAAGTGTTTTAATGTTAATTACTAGTGCTATCATTAAAAGTACAGTTGTAATTCTTAAACATAAAAATAGAATTGAAAAAGTGTATCATAAAATATACTTAAATAAAGATCAAACAAATGTTGTATACAGATTTTAATAGCTTTCTTCTAACAATTGCAAGAAATTGACTGCGGTATTAAATTTTTTATTTCTCAAGGAAAAATAAAAGATTTTATTGTTAGTTTTTGGTATTATACCTAGGTATACCATTTTTATTTTCAAATTCTAGTAACTTCCCTTGTATCAATATTAGATGTTTGTGTCCCCCTACCAAGCGCTGACTGCTACTGCACCCATAGATTAATTTTAGGCAATTTACATATAAGGTAGATCAAGAAGACGGTGGAGAGATAATATATATATATATATATATATATATATATATATATATATATATATATATATATATATATATATATATATATATATATATACACACACACAGACCTACAAGAACTTGGAATCAGCGACTGGCAAGAGAAGGTCAACCAGAGAGACGAATGGAGACGGATTGTATCTGCAGCAAAGAACCTCAATAACTCGGAACGATGAAGAAGAAGAAGAAGAAGAATTTACATATAAACTTAAAGAAAATCAAATATACAAATAGAAACGCAAAATTTGATCTACAGGCACTGGAGAGTGAGGAGATAAAAGATAAATTTAACGTAGAGGTAAAGAACAGATTCGATGCATTGTCCGATATGGAAATATTATTTCAAGACGTCAGTGACCAATCTATATATTTAAAAGACGATGTATGTCTGTATGTATGTCCGTTCTTTATGCGTTCGCGAACGGTCCATCCGATTGAGATGAAATTTTCTACACGTCTTCTTCTCATTCCCGTGCACCCAACTGTCATAGTTTGTTAGTGTACAATCAGCTATTTACTTACTAAAATTTAATACATAACTTAAGAAAAGTTATTTCAAGGGGCATAACTTTTAATAACATTGCTATATATTTTATATATAGATTGTTGCATTGTTTTCAAAGATTTATAAACTCTTTGTCTTCAGTTATTTACATGCATATGAGTTATAATAAATAATGATATAATCTTTAAGGCATTTTCAAAGTTTTCATAAAAATAATGCATCTATTTAAATAGTGAAAATTTTCTAACTCATCTTTTTATGTTTAAAGAAGTTATCTACAGTCATGTAGGTGATTCAAAACAGATTTCATTAAAAATATTGGATGCTGTGTAGAAGGACATTTATTCTTAAGTTAATTTTTTTTTGTTATATGAATTTAATGAGACGTTCCCCGCCAGGAGCTGCGCGAAGCCGCGCCGGGTCAAATAGATAGATAGACAGACAGACACACATATAGTCGGGAACGGGAACTTATATGACTACTTATATGAATTAAATGAGATGCTCCCCACCAGGGACTGGATGAAGCCGGGCCGGGTCAGACAGACAGACAGACAGACAGACAGACAGACAGACAGACAGATTCAGACAGACAGATAGTCTGGAACGGGAGCTTATATGACTACTTATATGAATTAAATAAGATGCTCCCCACCAGGGACTGGGTGAAGCCGGGTCGGGTCAGACAGGCAGACAGACAGATAGACAGACAGACAGACATATAGTCGGGAACGGGAACGGGAGCTTATATGACTACTTATATGAATTAAATTAGATGCTCCCCACCAGGAGCTGGGCGACGCCGGGCCGGGTCAGACAGACAGACGGACAGACAGACAGACAAGCAGACAGACAGACAGATAGATAGACAGATCCCCGCCAGGGCCTGGGCGAAGCCGGGCCGGGTCAGCTAGTTGGAAATATAAAAGAAATCAGTCAAGAAGCTGCACTAACAACAATGATAATCCCAAACATAAAGATAATAGGACGCAAGAAATGGACGATGGAAGACATCTTAAAACTCATGGAAATAAGAAATAACAAAAATAACAAGGACAAATATGAAGAGCTTCACAGGAAAAATCAAGAAGCTATGCAAAGAGGCAAAAGAAACATGGCTTGAGGAAAATTTCAAGGAAATTGAAAACCAACACAACACCCAGAATACCAAATTAATGCACACAAGAATTAATGACATCACTAACAAAAGAACACACACATCAATAGCTTGCCTAAAAACCAAAGATGGCAAAATCATAATAGAAAAAGATCAGATTTTACATGCGTGGTCAGATTATGTGAAAGATCTTTATGATGATACAAGAGAAGAACAATTCAATATGATCATCAGAATAATAATGAAGGACCATCAATTTTGTTTATCAGATTGTTTTTCATTTAGATATCTAGCAATTCCGCAGAGGTGGTCTCCCTGGCCAAGGTGTTAATGATTTTCTCCGTAATCCCGTATATCCACATGTGGGGAAACAGCTGCGCGAGATTCGGTAGGGAATCGGGTTGCGTTGGTTACTTACAGGGGTATCTGAGATTGTCGCTCAGTAAGCAATGCAAAATACTGTGCGTAATCTTGCAAAGACATCAACAACAGCGGTAAAATGCTGTTGCTGACAGCGATGTAAATTGGATATGCGAAAAAAAAATTTCGCTGAATGCTTGAACATAAGTGTAGTGATCAATCAAGGCATTACTATCATGTTATTATGATATTTGAAATATTCTCTAAGCAAACGTAATTGCACCAGCATTTAGGAGGGAGAGAGAGAGAGAGAGAGAGAGAGAGAGAGAGAGAGAGAGAGAGAGAGAGAGAGAGAGAGAGAGAGAGAGAGAGAGAGAGAGAGAGAGAGAGAGAGAGAGAGGAAGAATGGGGGGGGGGGGGGGGGAGAACTATTTGTAATATTTGTCAACATAAGCCCCATGAGCTTGCACGGGCTTTCGCCAGTGCGAAAATAAATGCACGCAGGCCCTGATTGTGCCAGACCAGGTTTTGTCCTATTCACTTCGCCTGTCTCCCTCATTCCTATCACCTAGTCTAGATGTTTCTGTAACTCCTCACTCCCAGACAATTATTATGTAACCCCAGACAGTTATTACTGTCTTACACATGTTTCTAATTCTTACTTTAAATAAATATATTTTAGCTGTCGATGTGTCTATGTCCCTCTTAGACAACTATTACTTAATCACAGGCAGTTACAACTGTATAGTGGTCTTCATGACGATGTGGTCAAGTCGCTGGCCTCGGAATACAAAGGTTATCGGTTCGATTACGGACATTCGGCTTAAGAGTAAGTTTTCTTTTTCGGAGACTCATTGGGGATCGTCGCTGAAGCTGAGGAGTTCGTGCTCTGGGCTACACTTTCGTCAAGAAGACTGAGCTAACACCGATCCATATGGGATAGAATCAGGTGCAATATAGTCATTCGTCTTGCCTGTAAGCCCTTTATTACTTAATACACGTGTCCCCAGTTATTACTTTATAAATATGTATATTATCATCACCATTATGTACCATGCCGATAAGCGTGTGCGGTCGTGTTTCGCCAACTCACACGATCATCAGAGTCGAGGTTCAGTTCTGTGTTTTTGTCTCGATTATGTCATGTGACCAAATCACCTAGATATATTTACATATATGTCTTCCTCTTGTTCTTTTCCCATCAATCTTGCCATTTGTCCCCAAGTTCTCCAATTTATTTCTTCTCATAACGTTGCTAAAACTCTTGACTATCTACGTATAATTTCTCTAATAAATTTACCGTTTCTTTTAAGCCTAGCTCATTGATTTTTACTGTCTGTCCATGGTATATGTATATTATAGCTTTGCTAAAACACTGTCACCCTGAATTAAATTTTATTTCTCTAACTCTTAGCGTACAACCTCAAGAAACCGTCTGTTAGCAACTACATTTTTGAGATGTATATTTCGTGTAGTGACTGGTATTTCAACTTTGAAGCTCATTGCTGCAGTTTGCCTTATAACGTTCCACCAAACAGATTAACAGAAGTGACTTGAAGTGAGTGAGTGGCACCTTACAGTCTTGACAGATCAATGTATATGAGTTGGAATTTGGACAAAATTCCATCACAATGCTTGGGCAGTGCTTCAGAGAACATGCGGTGCCCAAACGACATGTTCCCTCTCTCGGCCTTGCCTTGTTTGATCCAGAGGAATGGGTAACCAATACGTCTGGAACAAGGTAGGCTGCAGACGCTGGCGGCTAAGCGTCAAACCTCCGAGACCTCGCCTCCACGAGCAGGAGACAAGCGATGGCCAACCCTAAACCCTTAGGATTTGACTTAGAGGCGTTCAGCCAGATCCCGCAGGTAAGGGTCGTATACGCGTCCGGACCCCTGGGCGCATACACCTGTCAAACGCAAGTGTCTGGACCTTGTAAGCGTGTACTACCGTCAGACTCCATGTCTGACTCGTGCGGCTCCCGCGGCTAACAAGAGTATGCCCGCCGGAGATATTGCTCGTCTGCTGCGAGCAAATCTCCCTGCCTGCCACTGCGGATCTCGCGACCAACGAGAGTAGGCCCGCAGGAGATATTGCTCGTCTGTTGCGACCAAATTTCCACGACTGAATAAGTGAAGAAACGATTAGAGTACTAAACTACAGTATTAAAGTTAGTTAGTTAGTTAGTTAGTCGAGGTTCCAACTTCACGGCAACGTGTCGTCCCCATTATGCTCCATTCCTGTGCCAGTGAATATCACAGTACTAAAGATCAACTTCAAGGCACCAAGTGTTACCCTATATGGCTCTCTCTCTCTCTCTCTCTCTCTCTCTCTCTCTCTCTCTCTCTCTCTCTCTCTCTCTCTCTCTCTCTCTCTCTCCCTCTCTCTCTACAGAACGCCAGGCCCTTCTTACAAAACACGAAATCCATACTTCCAGCGATGATCCTCAGGAGTCTCAGGAAGAAAAATTCCACTCTTGATCTGATAGACGCAATCTGAGGAACGAACTCGCGATCTTCAGATATTATGCAGATGGTTTAACCATTTAGAAAAGGAGACTTCATGCAGTCATAATATAAGATAGAATGTAATACGAGCCATACTTTGTCTTTGTCTAGCCTGTAGTCTTCAAAATCGAAACTATTCTAAAAGGAGTTTGTACGGCATCTATAGTGGTAATTCCAATGGCGTACGGTAAACAACTAGTTAACTCATGGCGAGCTGTGTCTTGTATTGGTGTGGTGGCTAGATGGTCAGAGGTTTCAATCTCTATCGTGGCATTGTTAATTTTAAAAAGAATGATCTCGGCTCCCAAGTCCACTCTGCCTAAAATGGGTGCAATGAAATGTCTTGGCGATCAGCAGATACTGACAACATGACCCCATAGAGTACAGGTGGGGTCCTATACAAATATCAGCAGATACTGACAACATGACCCCATAGAGTACAGGTGGGTCTATACAAATATCAGCAGATACTGACAACATGACCCCATAGAGTACAGGTGGGTCTATACAAATATCAGCAGATACTGACAACATGACCCCATAGAGTACAGGTGGGTCTATACAAATATCAGGAGATACTGACAACATGACCCCATAGAGTACAGGTGGGTCTATACAAATATCAGCAGATACTGACAACATGACCCCATAGAGTACAGGTGGGTCTATACAAATATCAGCAGATACTGACAACATGACCCCATAGAGTACAGGTGGGTCTATACAAATATCAGCAGATACTGACAACATGACCCCATAGAGTACAGGTGGGTCTATACAAATATCAGCAGATACTGACAACATGACCCCATAGAGTACAGGTGGGTCTATACAAATATCAGCAGATACTGACAACATGACCCCATAGAGTACAGGTGGGTCTATACAAATATCAGCAGATACTGACAACATGACCCCATAGAGTACAGGTGGGTCTATACAAATATCAGCAGATACTGACAACATGAACCCCATAGAGTACAGGTGGGTCTATACAAATATCAGCAGATACTGACAACATGACCCCATAGAGTACAGGTGGGTCTATACAAATATCAGCAGATACTGACAACATGACCCCATAGAGTACAGGTGGGTCTATACAAATATCAGCAGATACTGACAACATGACCCATAGAGTACAGGTGGGTCTATACAAATATCAGCAGATACTGACAACATGACCCCATAGAGTACAGGTGGGTCTATACAAATATCAGCAGATACTGACAACATGAACCCCATAGAGTACAGGTGGGTCTATACAAATATCAGCAGATACTGACAACATGACCCCATAGAGTACAGGTGGGTCTATACAAATATCAGCAGATACTGACAACATGACCCCATAGAGTACAGGTGGGTCTATACAAATATCAACTAAGCACCATGTGTCAAATGTGTCTAAAGTGTATGAAAGGGTCCTTTACTTATGCTTTATGTTTTCCGATGTGTCTGGGATATACACATTTGATCAATTCCTATTATTATGTGAACGTAATTCATAATCTTGCAATCCACGTTCGAAAGACAACTGCGGGCGAATTGGAAGCAAACAGCATTGCATTGGTATCCTATACAAAAGGTACGAGTGTCGGTCATCAGAAACACTGGCAAACTACTCAACAAAAACCTTGCCTAGTAATCACAAACAAGCAAAAAATGCTGGGGTTAACTGTGACGTCCTGTAAAGGATATGCACTTACCCTTTAACACACACATACGCACACAGATATATATATATATATATATATATATATATATATATATATATATATATATATATATATATATATATATATATATATATATCTCCCCCGATGGTGTTTCCACCTTGTCGTGGTGGGGGAGCTTGAGTTTCTCAATGACCCTGAGAGCTATGCCGGCGGTAGCGTAGCTACCAGCAGGGCCTCCCAAGCCGGACAGGTCAAAGGGGTAGAGAACAGACAAAGAGAAACACCCTGGTCCTCCAGGTTGGGGGTTGAAGCGTGGGGTTAACATCCCCACCTTTGTAAAAACCTTTCTTTGTTACGAAACAAATACATGAGCCTCGATATCGGACTGACTTATCTGGACAACGACCTTGGAACGTTAAAGGACTTTTGAGATTTGGAACATGGAATGTACGGACACTATATCGAGCTGGAGCGGCCGAAGAACTAACCCGGGGAGCTGGTTGAATATCAAATGGATATCACAGCAATTCAAGAAATAAGGTGGCCAGGAGAGGGTACTTTAGAGCAAAATGGAATGATTATAATATATGGAGGAAACACCCAAAATAAACATGAATTAGGAACAGGAGTTGTCATCAAAAAAAGAGTTATGGGGGAACGTTTTAAACTTTAAAGCTTTTTAATGACAGGATTAGTAAATTACGAATAAAAGGTTAAATGGAAAAATATAACGATGATTAATGTACATGCACCTACTGAAGAGAAAGAAGATGATATTAAAGAAGACTTTTATAATGATCTGGAAGATGTCAATAGAAGAAACCCCCAAACAGGACATCCTGATTTTGCTGGGAGACTTCAATGCAAAAATAGTAGAGAGCAAGCAAATAATAAAAAGTGGACGGTATGGAAAGCCTACATACAACTTCAAAGATAATGGAGGGAGAGTCATCACCTGGCAGAAGCCATGACTGACGTATGCTGCGGATAGAGAGAGATATTTGTGTGTCACTAACCCAGTTAACCAGTGCCTATGGTTCATCAGCTCTATTGATTTGGCTGAAGAACTTGTTTGAGAGTTCTCTCCATGAAGCTACGCAACGGAGTGATTTCTGTCATCACCCACTATGGGAGTCCATTTGGTTCTCCTACTCGTTTGTGACTCAGTCACCATAGTTATTAAATTGGGCTGTAATATTGTGTAATATAGTTATTGAGTTAGTCGTCAAATAATGGCTGATTATTTTTTTTTGGTTTTTTTCCATTCGCACGAAATTGACCGGCTTTGAACTTAAGCGTGGTCCATACATATACTACCATCTCCTACCACTGAAGAGTGCACTGGACAGATGTTTGTGTGTGGATTAGCTCTCCCTGTTACCGTTGTCCCTCGCCATAAGAGCCCTTGCTCTTAAATGTCCAGTGTGCTGATGCCCCGGTCAGTTGGAGTAAAATGTTGACTTTTTGTTCTTGACATGGGGATGTAAATTACAAGTACCTCAGAAGTTGGAGTATGGTCACATAATGGCAAGGGGCACTGGTAATAGGGAAAGCTAATCAACACGCAAAAATCAGTCCCAATTAAGAGCAAATGTATGGACTACTCTTGAGTTTAAAGCGAGTGAAAGCAAAAGAAACTATTCTTGTTCCCCAATCTGTAGACTTGTTAATGATTGGTTGGAATTTGTAGCCATACTTTCTACAGGATGAGCTAGCCAATCCCATGCCACCCCACCTTTGTCTCCTCTCACAACATGCATAAAAGGTTTAGTGTTACTACTCTTTACTCTTATGGAATTGCTTACTTCTAAGTAAATTGCAGGTGTACCAGTTGTTAGTTTTAAAATTGTTTTCTCCAGTGTACAGTTTACATTGTTGTTCTTTTTAGTGCTTTCTGGGAATCTCTTTATTATCTTTCAAAATATCAATTTTTAAGTCTGCCGTTTGACTGGTTCTGTTTATGATTAAATGTTTGTGACATTAACAAAATATATCATGCCCTTTGGAGGATGTTGCATATCACATCCAACCCCTATTAGCTGTTTTTTGGTTTAATGGTATTATTCTTTTGAAATTACAAGCTCAGGATGCAATATTTATTTCCCCATGAAATAAAGGAATAATAATTTAATACATAGTTGAACAGTGGGCACGTTTGTATCACAGGTATGGTGTTACGCTGACAATGGTATGGGCACAGCTGGATGAGGGTTCAGTGTCAGCTGTCAGTATTCAGTATGGGAGGGGTGAACTACCACTGTCAGTATGGGAGGGGTGAACTGCCACTGTCAGTATGGGAGGGGTGAACTGCCACTGTCAGTGTGGGAGGGGTGAACTACCACTGTCAGTATGGGTGGGGTGAACTGCCACTGTCAGTATGGGAGGGGTGAACTACCACTGTCAGTATGGGTGGGGTGAACTGCCACTGTCAGTATGGGAGGGGTGAACTACCACTGTCAGTATGGGAGGGGTGAACTACCACTGTCAGTATGGGAGGGGTGAACTGCCACTGTCAGTATGGGAGGGGTGAACTACCACTGTCAGTATGGGAGGGGTGAACTGCCACTGTCAGTATGGGAGGGGTGAACTACCACTGTCAGTATGGGAGGGGTGAACTACCACTGTCAGTATGGGAGGGGTGAACTACCACTGTCAGTATGGGAGGGGTGAACTACCACTGTCAGTATGGGAGGGGTGAACTACCACTGTCAGTATGGGAGGGGTGAACTACCACTGTCAGTATGGGAGGGGTGAACTACCACTGTCAATATGGGAGAGGTGAACTACCAATGTCAGTATGGGTGGGGTGAACTACCACTGTCAGTATGGGAGGGGTGAACTACCAATGTCAGTATGGGAGGGGTGAACTACCAATGTCAGTATGGGAGGGGTGAACTACCAATGTCAGTATGGGAGGGGTGAACTACCAATGTCAGTATGGGAGGGGTGAACTACCACTGTCAGTATGGGAGGGGTGAACTACCAATGTCAGTATGGGAGGGGTGAACTACCACTGTCAGTATGGGAGGGGTGAACTACCACTGTCAGTATGGGAGGGGTGAACTGCCACTGTCAGTATGGGAGGGGTGAACTGCCACTGTCAGTATGGGAGGGGTGAACTACCACTGTCAGTATGGGAGGGGTGAACTGCCACTGTCAGTATGGGAGGGGTGAACTGCCACTGTCAGTATGGGAGGGGTGAACTGCCACTGTCAGTATGGGAGGGGTGAACTGCCACTGTCAGTATGGGAGGGGTGAACTGCCACTGTCAGTATGGGAGGGGTGAACAGCCACTTTCAGTATGGGAGGGGTGAACTGCCACTGTCAGTATGGGAGGGGTGAACTGCCACTGTCAGTATGGGAGGGGTGAACTGCCACTGTCAGTATGGGAGGGGTGAACTGCCACTGTCAGTATGGGAGGGGTGAACTGCCACTGTCAGTATGGGTGGGGTGAACTTCCACTGTCAGTATGGGAGGGGTGAACTGCCACTGTCAGTATGGGAGGGGTGAACAACCACTGTCAGTATGGGTGGGGTGAACTACCACTGTCAGTATGGGAGGGGTGAACTACCACTGTCAATATGGGAGGGGTGAACTACCACTGTCAGTATGGGAGGGGTGAACTACCACTGTCAGTATGGGAGGGGTGAACTACCACTGTCAGTATGGGAGGGGTGAACTACCACTGTCAGTATGGGTGGGGTGAACAACCACTGTCAGTATGGGTGGGGTGAACTACCACTGTCAGTATGGGAGGGGTGAACTACCACTGTCAATATGGGAGGGGTGAATTACCACTGTCAATATGGGAGGGGTGAATTACCACTGTCAGTATGGGAGGGGTGAACTACCACTGTCAGTATGGGAGTGGTGAACTACATCCTGGTTGACCCAGCCTAAAATTGCTACCAGGAAATGTCAGGGAAATAAAGATGGCCAGTGTGATACTGACCGCATCACTCACCCACTGCTGATTGGTATATCAAAATAGAGTCCTATCATGTTATGGAAAACCCCTCAATTTAAGACTGTAATAAATGTCCTTCACTTTACTGGCGTGGGTCTCCCTGCCTTAATTGGTTATTGTCTGTCTGTCCTTTCTCCTTCTTTTTCTCTCATAATCGCCGTATACTCTCGGTGAGTAACTTATGTGGGGTGAGAAACATTAGCGGTTCTTTCTCGCGTTTGCTGTCAGTCAACCATAAGGTGTGTGGCAGCCGGTCGGCAAGTCAGATAACGTGCTCGGAGTTAGTGCAAATCCTACTAAGATGTATCTTTTGCCCTATCCATCAGCTGAGCTGAAAAATGCTGGGTGTTGACTGCAACAGTCCTTTAAGGGGATATGCAACAACAACAAAACTTTATTACATAGTAAGAACAACATTGATAACACCCACTGTTTTCCTATAGGTTAGGGACTTATGTTGATAAACTTACTATTCACTATAGGTTAGGGAACTTTAGATTACATAACCAGCTCTACTCACTATAGGTTTAGGGCCTTTATATTGGATTTAAAAATTCCTGTATTCATATAGGTTAGATG
>JACEFZ010010463.1:15000-41949 GCA_014155875.1 Cepaea nemoralis | reverse complement strand
CTGTATATTTCAGCTTGAAGGATTTATCTTGTTGCTTTAGTTTTGTTTTAATTTTCCAGTTGCCCCTGACGAGTAAAGAGAAATTCCGGCAATAAACGTAAAATCTTTTGTTTGGTTTTCAGTGTACAAAAGTTATAGTTTGTCGGATTTTCTCTTTTCCCCCCTCCCCCCCCCCCCTCTCTCTCTTTTCACTCTCCCCACACTGTGTGTGTGTGTGTGGCGCGCGTGCATGTGTGTAGTTGTAAACATAACGAGGGCCCCTACAACATATTCTCAACTACAGTAACGAGCGACAACAAATAGCGCAATCACCTTTCTTTCCGACAAAATTTCCCCTTTGGGTTTGCTAGAAAAGGAAATTATCTTGTTGATTCACTGAGTTGCATTTCTGAGTGTAAAAGAGGAGGAGAAGGGAATAGTAAAAAGATAAAGATGAAGAAAAAAATAAAAGAAGAGGAGCGGGGGAGGAGGGCAAAGAAGACTCATATTCTCACCAGTTCTACTAACTTTGTCTACACCAATTTGGGTACCTCTATTTTTCCCTGATCTCTCTATTCTATTTCTCTCCTATTCTCTTCAAACTCTCACTATTGTTTTCAAACCCCCCTCTCTCTATTTTATTAAAATTTATCATTCTCTTCTAATCCTCTCATTCTCTTCTAACTATCTCTATTTTCTTCAAACTCTTTCTCTCTCTTCTTCTCTCTCTCTCTCTCTCCTTCTTCTCTTCTTCTCTTCTCTTTTTTCTTCTTCTTTTAATTCGCTAAATTCTCTTCCAATTTTTTATTTCTTCTAATTTTTTCTATTCTCTTCTAACTGTCTATTCTTTCTATCTATCTCTTTTTCTTTTGTAACTCTCTCCTCTTTCTCTCTCTTTCTCTTCTCTCTCTCTCTGTCTCTTATCTTCTCTCTCTATTCTCTTCTAACTCTCGTTCTCTCTATTATCTTCTAACTTTCTCCATTCTCTTCTAACTCTCTCTTTCTTTTCCTGCGGGGCTTGCTCTTTTCCCTTCTCTTCTCTCTCTCTCTCTCTCTCTCTTTTCCTCTCTCTCTCTGTGTATCTTCTTCCGGTCTACTCTATATTGATCCGCCACCTCCATCTATTATCTCTCTACTCTCTTCTTCTTCTTCTTCTTCTTCTTCTCTTTTCTTCTTCTTCTTCTTTTTCTTCTTCTTCTTCTCTTCTCCTCCTCTCCCCCCCCAGTCCCCTTTTGGGAGTACAGCCCCCCAGTCGCTCACACCAAGCCGCCCCTCTTCTGTAGACTTGTCCATGTTTGGCTGGTTTTTAAACCAAATCTTTTCTAGGGAAGGGGTACCCGACCCCCTGTGCGCCTCTTACGGCATGCTTGATGGGTTACAGTGTTACTATTCTGTGCTTCAAAAAAGGGGCCCCCCAGTAGGGGGCCCAGGGCAAAGACGCGATTCGCAATCCGAAAACCCGCGTTCGAAACACTGCAGAGGGTGATTGGAAAGAAAGCCGCTTTGCCCCGGTTTTCATGCAATGGTATGAGCGTGGGCCCTTTTCAGAAAGCAATGGCAACTACTGAACGTAACTTCCCAAGAGACCACACAGCAAAAAATGCGGGTGTTGACTGCCACGTCCTGTAAATGATATGCAACTAGCTAACTTCTCTCGCGCTTTGTTTTTTTATCTACTCTCTCTATTCCTCGATACAATCTTATTTTTTTTTTCTCTAATGTAAACCCCCTTTTAAATCTCCCTTACAATCTTTCTCTCTCTTCCTTCTCTATAATATTTTTCCCTTTTTTTCTTCCCTCTGTAGTCCCCCTTTTTCTGCCTGACTGACTCCTCCCCCCCCCCACCTTCTTCGTCTTCTTTCTTCTTCTTCTTCTGTCTTCTTCTCTTCTCCCCCTCTCTCCCTCCTGCCCCCTCCCCCCCCCCCCCCCCCCCCCCCCCCCCCTCTATCCCCCCCCCCCTCCCCCCCCCCCCCCCCTCTCTCTCTCTCTCTCCTCCCCCCCCCCCCCCCCCCCCCCCCCCCCCATGTTCACGTGCTGATAACAAAAAAAAAGCGAACAAAAGGCGACATCTCCGCCAACAAAAAACCCCGCAAGGACACACAAAGACCCCCAACATCGGGCACCTCCAATGAAAAGATGACAGACAAGGCCGGGGCCCGGGGCCAGCCACGGTACTGTCTCAACCAACAAATTAGGCCACTGGTACTCAATGAGTCGAGAACCCATAGCCCACAAGTCACCCCCACGGGTGAGAGCATGACCATGTCGCTGTTGGAAAAAAGGGTGCCGCAGAAGTGAGGGACTGACAGATCTCTTTAGTGGCCTAGACTTTCTATCGGGGAAACCCAAAGGTGCCTGGACGGGGTTTTTTTTGTTCTTCTTCTAGTCCATGCCGTGTGGCGTTGGTGATCACGTCTGTCCACAGCTTATGTCTCCTGTACTGCTACTCTCTTCTAGTCCATGCCGTGTGGCGTTGATGATATTGTCTGTCAATAGTTTTCTGTCTCGTGTACGTCAATCTTCTTATAGCCCATCCCGTGTGCGTTGGTGATCTGTCTGTCCATAGGCTTCTGTGTCTTAGGTTTCTCATACCGATGCTCCTCCATGCCATGATCTTCTTTTTTCTTTTCCTTTCTCCCCCACTCCCCCTCTAACCTTCTGTTGAGACAACATACTCCAGCTTTCTCCCTTCTCATGACATGTCCAAAATGTGGACGGGTCTTCGTCTGATGCGAGTACCCAGTTCTCTTGTGAGTTAACGTCTTTCAAGGTTTCTTCATGCTCTTCTTATCACGCACAGTGTTCTCATAATTGTTCTATAAAAAACATCTCCACAGCTTCCCATAATTCCACGCGTGCCTGCTAATTGTCCATGATTGGCTCCTGTACATCAGGATTGTCTCAATATAACTATTAAGAAGTACTTTCATCACGTGGATTGACAAAATTTTTATAAAAAACAGTCTTCATCTTTTGAAACACTGTCTTTGCTTTGTCTATTCTACATTAAATGTCTTTTAAAACACCTTCCATGTGATGTTATTAAGTACCCACATACTTAAATACATTGAATTTTTCAGATAACGGCAAGATTAGTCAACCGAGGTCTTCATTTTTAAGTTCTGATTTTGGTGTTTGTAGGTTACAATTATCCTGTTGTTTAGTTTTATAGAGAAAAAATTATGTGAAATTTTAAGGATATGAGTGGACTCGCAATCAAAGGACGTAACATAAAAATAAAAGATATGCAGAATAAACAGTATTGACCGCAGACAAAACAATATCTGCAGCATTTAGTCAATGCGGTAAAATTTTATACACAGAACATCTAGCGTAGTGTTTCCCAATCTTTTTTGTGCTATGCCCCACCTAAGCCTTCCTAAAATTCTTATGCACCCCCCCCCCCTCCCCCAATATTATTCATCCTTATTAATATTCAAAAATTGAAATGTTCACTAAAGAAACTTGAATATTTTTTTTAGAAGGTCTCACGGTTCCCAGAGGGGCCAGAGCGCCACCCCCCCCCCCCCTTTCCACCAACCCGTTCCTGTATGTCGGGTGAATTTTTGTTGGGGTGGGGGGGTGGGGGGGGGTGGGGTTGGCGGACCCCAGACAAGCTGGTTCCCCCGCCTCCCCCTTTTTATTGTGTGGACCCTTAGTCTCACTGTGAGCTATTGCCCAAGTGGTCCACCAGGCCCACATCTAAGTTGAAGATATGTGATGGGTTTTTATTTGATTATTCCGGCCCCCGACCAGACCTGGTGCAGTATTGGGGGGAGAGCAGCAAATGCACCCGATCCTAGACAAAGGACCGATAGGTTTAAGGAAAAATCACTAGTAAATTATTGAGCAAACACAGTAAGTGAATTTTCAAAACATATAATGGAGAACTGAAATTCAAGTACAAAATAATTTTAATGAAAGATTTTTTCTATATTATTTTAATTATTAGTAATTATTTAATTTAGTGAGATCCTTGCGCTTGATGCTTGCTGCAAAGAGATTTTATGTCAGGTTCCAATTTAGTTAACTTCAGTCTCAAGCCTCCCCGTTTTGTTATATCCAGCCGATTTCTTCCATTTTCGAATTGCCCCCCTTAACAATCGAATTGCCCCCCTGTGGGGCGTGGGCCCCACGTTGGGAAACACTGATCTAGCGAGTGAATTAAATTGTAAGAAATTAGAGAATGTGCTCGTCTCCAAGAAGAAATAAATACCATAATGCAACATCCATGTAAATGAGAACATTCTTAAACAAATGAACCGGTTGGTACAATTATCTCGGAGTAGTCATAACATCTGATGGGAGGTGCCTTGAAGGTGCCTTGGGGTAAGCCAATATAAAGATGTCAATTGCAATGAGAAAAAAAAAAGAGTGTTGATATGCCATATAGAACATATACTTTTATATGGATGTGAAACACGGGCAATAAATAGCCACGCCTGGTAAACATCTAATGGCAATGGAAATGTGGTGTCTGGGGTAAATGCCAAGAAAACCATGGACAGACAGAAAAACCAATGAGCATGTTCTGCAAAAAAAAAAAAAAATGAAAACCATTCATAGATTCGAGGAAGAGAAAGAGTGAGGAAGAGTGAGTGGGTGAGAGAGGCTGTGTGTGTGAGAGAGGTACTGGTAAGTGAGAGTGACAGAGTAAGACAGAGTGAGTGACTGAGAGAATGATGGAGAGAGTTTGAGTGAATGAGAGAGAGAGAGAGAGAGAGTATATGGAATAGAGTGAATAATTGAAAGACAGAATGGGTGAAAGAGAGAGTGGGTGAGAGAGAGAGAGAGAGAGAGAGAGAGAGAGAGAGAGAGAGAGAGAGAGAGAGAGAGAGAGTCACATTCTAGTAAAGTAACTATTAAACAAGTACTATGATCCCCACCAGTACACTTTCGCAGTGACGCCCCTGTCTCCATTGATCAATAAACAGCCTTCATTACAACAAAGATGTGTGATTAACGACAGCAAAACAGGCGACAACTGCAAGTCCCTCAATTGCCATCTCACACAGCAGCTGTGTGACTGACTGCCTGTATGACCCATCCATCGACATATTCCACACCACACAAATATGTGCTAATCATCGCCAACGTTTAAAAAACACACACAATGGTGGGTTATTTATGGCAAACAAGCCGGAATTCTAAACATATTAGTTGATTCCATCAACTCTTCTATCCAGCGACATCGGCGTTGCCCACAGCCGATCAATGGCTGGATCCATAAAAAATCTCATACGAACAGACAGCTCCGTGGATTACACGCCTGTTTTCTTTCTTCTATTAATTTCCATCCTTGTTCATTTCTGTTAGTTTGTTTCTTTTCCTGTGAGTGTTTTTGCTTCTCATAATTTCCGTTTCCGTTGAAATGAAGTCACTGATTACTGTTGTGAGTGACTCTTTCAATTATTCACTCATTTGTTTATGCACTCTTTTATTCCTCTAAGCACGAATCAGTTAATTATTTCATTCATTAATTCGTGAGCTCACTCGTTTTATGTCATCCATGCATTCCCTCCCTCCCTTTATCCCTCCCTCCCTCACTCACTCACTCACCCACTCACTCACTCGCTCACTTATTAGTTCAACGTTTTATTTGCACCAATCCATTCATTATTTCATTAATTTACTCGTTTTATTTCATTCTTTAATTCATGCATTCATTCATTCATTCATTCATTCATTCGGTAGCTCACATGTTTTGTTTAATTAATTCATCGTTTAATATCGGTCATTCCATCAATAGTTCATATCGTTTTGCTTCATACATCCGTTCGTTCATTCATTGATTTATTCATTAGTTCACTTGTTTTGTTCATTCATTCATTCATTCATTCATCCATCCATCCATCCATTCATTCATTCATTCATTCATTGATTCATTCAATTCTTCTTTCAGCCGTCTAATCGCTTCTCCTACCAGCTCTTTTATAATTTCCCCTACAAGCTCTCCTAGAATTTCCCTTATCATTCTCTTATCATTTCTTCTATCATCACTTATAATTTATTCTATAACTCTCTTACCATTATTCCAATCACTCTCTCTCTTGTTATTTCTCCGATCACTCTATTATCGTTTCTTGTGTGGCTCTTTTCAAGAGCATGCATCTTTCCCATTGCAACATACACTTGTGAGACCTGGACACTTACTAAGCAAGCTGAACAGCGTATAATTGCCTTTGAATGTAAATGTTATAGACGGGTTCTAAGAATATTTGGGTAAAGAAAAGAACCAATGCATCCATACTTCAAGAACTGAATATTGAAGATGGTTGGCTATTAAAGACGATAAAACAAAGAAAATTTAAATATTTTGGTCACCTGAAACGTCACGAAAGTTTGGAAAGAACAATAATGGAGGGGTATATGCCTGGGAAGAGAAGAAGAGGAAAGGTAAAGAGAAGATGAGTGCAGGATGTGGCGGATGATCTCCAGATGAGTGTATCGGACGCGGGACATCTTGCTTGTGATCGAGAAGTGTTCCGGAAGGTTGTTATGGGAGCGAGGTTCTGCAAAGGACATGCTACTGAATGAATGAATGAATGTGATTCTGGAATCATTTCTTCTACGTGGATAAGGTAATAAGTAAGTCACAAATGGCTGTAGAAATAACTACACATGATAACAACTTGAAACCAGTTTATTTTTATACATACATTGTCCCTTTATTTCTCAACATAATTTCCACCAACATTGATGCACTTATCCCACCGCTTTATCAGTCCTCCAAAACCGGTTGCATAGAACTGCGTGCTTTGTTTTCATTTACCGACCATCCCACAGAATTGTGTGATTTACATATTGACTCGTCCTCGTAACATTTTCTACCCAGCTTTACGGGACAAACATTTGTCGGCATAAACACTGACAACTCATATTGGCGGGAGACATTTCGTGAATGACGCCGAAGTTGAATGTGAAGTGAAAACGTGGTTTAGAAAACAGATCACGCAGTTCTATGCAGCCGGTTTGGGAGAACTGATAAAACGATGGGATAAGTGCATCAATGTTGGTGGAAATTATGTTTAGAAATAACGGGGCAATGTATGTATACAAATAAACTGGTTTCAAGTTGTTATCATATTTAGTTATTTTTCTACAGCCATTTGTAACTTAATTATTAACTAACCCTCGTATTACCCTTTTATCATTTCTTCTATCACTCTCTTATCATTTCTCATATCACTTTCTTATCAGTTCTTCAATCTCTCTCTTATCATTTCTTCTATCATCTTCTGATCATTTCTTCTATCACTCTCTTATCATTTCTCCAACCACTCTCTTACCATTTCTTCTAACACATGAGTAAGAATAGGAGTATGTTTGTACGTGTAAGAGTGAGTATATGTATGTGTATCTTCTTCTTCTTCCTCTTCTTCTTCTTCTTCTTCTTCTCACATTGTTTTTACCAAACACCCCCAAAGACCGAGGTCGTCCACATAATTCAGGCTGCCTCATCACCAGTTTTAACAACCTGGTTGACCTGGGAACCAAAGTGGACACGAACCCATCCCGTCTCCGGGGTGGGAGGTGGGCGCATTGACTTAATTACCGCTGAGCCTGGAAACAAGCGTTCTAGCCATCTCACAAGTTTGTGTGTGTGTTTGTATGTGTGTGTGAGTGCGTGTGTGTGTGTGTGTTTGTGTGTGTGTGTGTGTGTGTGTGTGTGTGTGTGTGAGAGAGAGAGAGAGAGAGAGAGAGAGAGAGAGAGAGAGAGAGGGAGAGATAGGGATAGAAGATAACACTGGGAGAATGAAACATCGAGAAGAAAAAGACACAAAAACACGAGAGAAGCTGGAGATTGTAACGTGTGCTAATAACATTTTTAGATTTCTGATTAAATCGGAGAAAATATGAATTTGTAAAAATTTTCTAATTTCCTCACTCGGCTGTCAAACAGCAAAAAAGTTTTTGCTGTCTTCTTCATAACCTTGTTTCTGTTATCTGTGCCTCATCTTCCTCATAACCTTGTTTCTGTTATCTGTGCCTCATCTTCAGTGTCGTCTATACCTTTATCATCTACATAGCCATCTACATTAGCATCATCGATATGATTGCCATCATTATCATCTTCATCATTATCATCATCTTTATTGTGAGCGGATTCTCCTTCCTTCCTTCCTTCCTTCCTTCCTTCCTTCCTTCCTTCCTTCCTTCCTTCCTTCCTTCCTTCCTTCCTTCCTTCCTTCCTTCCTTCCTTCCTTCCTTGTCTTCTTCTTCTTCTTCTTCTTCTTCCCCTTCCTCGTCGCCCGACGGAGAATAAAATAGCTTTTCTATAGAAGGAAAAAGCCACCATGATGTGTGAGAGACACGTGACTAATTCTTCTATAGAAGACACAAGCCACTATGATGTGTGAGAGACACGTGACTAATTCTTCTATAGAAGACAAAAGCCACTATGATGTGAGAGAGAGACACGAGACTAACGCTTCTATAGAAGACAAAAGCCACTATGATGTGTGAAAGACACGAAGACTAACGCTTCTATAGAAGACAAAAGCCACTATGATGTGTGAAAGACACGAAGACTAACGCTTCTATAGAAGACAAAAGCCACTATGATGTGTGAAAGACACGAAGACTAACGCTTCTATAGAAGACAAAAGCCACTATGATGTGTATGAGTCTCGAGACTAACGTGCCATACCGTGACTCTGCTACTGATAATGTAATGGTAACATCAAGGAATCAACGGTAAGTCAATTTGTAATCCTACGGCTCAAACAACCCAACAGTAACTTGTAAATGAACTGGAGCCGGTACTAGCAAGTAATGATAAGGAAGATTCTTGCTGAGCATCAGAAACAGTCGCTGCTTTATTTTCACAGCTGACACAAAGTTATGGTAGTAATATCGATATTTCTCTAAAGGGCCTGTGCTGCCAAGCCGGCGATAGAGTTAATTAATAAATATCTAATATATTATCATACGAACCATATTTAATCCGTTTTCGTAACTTACTCAACAACAATCCAGCTGCATTAAATAAACGCTCTACTGCTGCTGAGGACACTGGTATGGCCAAAACAATTTTTGCACTTGCTTTTAGCAGTGGAAACCTATGTTCATTTTCCCAATAATTTAATGGTTGTGAAGTTGGTTGCCGTAATTTTTGAAACATGGTGACTTCATTCTCAAGGCATTTGTTTCTAGGGTCATCAAACTTAAAGCTTTGTTTGGTGGAGGATAAAAAAATAATTCAAAATCACTTTTCGGCTTTTCCTGCTACTTCACATACAGCAGATGATTCAGAAGAAAGATTTAAATCCTTGATGAATGAAATAACATTTGCAACAACAGACTTAGAAAAGCTATCCAATCATTGGCCCATTTATTGGTGTCCACATTCCCTTTCTTCTTAGTAACAACTGACTTGACCACGTCTTCTATTTTGGCTTTAATGTCAACTCCAGTAAGAAACGCTGCTGTAACTGCCAAAGAACTGCCGCAATATGGCCAAAGTTTTTCTCCAATAATTGTCTGAAAGTTCTGACAATATTTCTTCACCATGCTGCTGGAAGTTTCTTCGTCAATATCAACAATAACTTTGTACAATTGATAGTCTAGGTGGAAGTATAACAGCAAAATTAAATGAGATGTAGCACCATCAATTTCTAGTTTGTCAAACAAAGTTTTGAATTTCTCATGTATGTACATCATTCCTTTAATCAGAACAATATAAAATAACACAAAGTAATGCAGCTTTACATTATGTAAAGCTGCATTATTGTGTGTTGTTTTATTATGTTGTTTACATTCTCACAGCTTCACCGTAGTTCCACCAAATTTTATTTATATTCATCCGTTAATCTGAGTAATATTCGGAATGTGGTTTAAGAATTCTTCATCATCTTGATTAAAGTAATGCGAGCAATTTTTTTAATATGCATTGATACGTTGGTAATATGATCGCCATTCACGCGTTACAGGTTTTGTTGGTGTGGAAATGGCAGCTGTGATGCCTGGGCCTGACGTGTATTGTAATATGTTTCAATAAATGAAAGTTGATACATGAACTGATCCAGTTCAGAAATCACGCCTCTGCTGAAGCTAACAGTAATGCATGTTGATAACCTGTGCTTAGTACAACCAGATCGGTGCATTTCTGTATCGGTATCAAACCGTCCGTCAAATGCTGCCGTCATGCTTGCTGCATTATCAGTACACACAGTGATATTGACAGATGCAAAATCCGTAATAGAGGCGCTCCTGTCTGGGAAATTGCCAGTTCTGAGGACACTACTTTCTGAACTTAGCAGTCAGCGTAAGATCACCATACAGTGGATACCATCCCACTGCGGAGTCCCCGGAAACGACAGAGCTGATCGATTGGCTAAGGAAGGAGCAAAAGAAGAACAACCTGATGTGCCTATTACATACCACCAAAAGAAAAGAATGATCAAATCAATCAGAAAGCCTCCAAACCTTTCTCAAGACGACTACCACGTTATGGACAGATCAGAACAGGTCATTCTTCTGCGCCTCAGAACAGGACACAATAGATTACGCAACCACTTGTATACAAAATTCAAGATTGGTGACTCAGCCATGTGCACATGTGGTTTGGCGTCGCAGACAGCAGAGCACATACTCCAGGATTGCCCAAACTACAACATATCCAGGCGAACCTTCTGGCCTAGAGAGACAACAGTGGAAGATAAACTCTATGGACCGCTGAATGAACTAAAAAAGACTGTTAGATTCATACAAGAGACGACATTGCAGTTGTAGACATGTTTCAAGCGAACGAAAGAAGAAGAAGAAGAAGTACACACAAACAATGTACTGGAGAATGTGGTAGATTCGGCAAGAAATTCATGTGCAAAAAACTGTACGTAAATTGTGCAGTATGGGATTGATTACTATCAATGTTTATAAGAGACAGAGGAAAAGTAATCCAGTCACAATTTTGATCTAGTCCACATGCAATAATTCCCCCACATGGCAAAAGATATGTTTGTCTTGCAGACCAAACGTCAACTATTCCCGAAATTGCACATTCTGAATCTTGTGCCATATTTTGAAACAATTTTTGAAACTGCAGTTTAGCCAATTTTTCTTGTTCCAAAATAGAACGAGTCACTGTTTGTCGTGATATAGAGTAATTATATACCTTGTTTGCAGCATGAGGATAAAACGCTTTAAAAAGGCAAAAAAAAATAAAAAAATGAAGGGTAGCTCTGACGTAGATCAAGTTGCTATGACATGGCTACTGTCCCATGTGTCCCATGCGACGTTTCCCATGGGAATCCCATTCCCATGGACAAGCCTGCAATTCACACTCCGACACATTTCACACTCCGTCACAATTCACACTCCGACACAATTCACACTCCGATACAATTCACACTCCGACACAATTCACACTCCGACACATTTCACACTCCGATACAATTCACACTCCGACACAATTCACACTCCTGCAGTAGTCATGGACTATCCAAGCTCCAAGGCACGTCATTTCGTAAATCTGAGCAGTCATTGACCAGGATAAAAAAAAAAAACCTCTTATCTTTATGAAAAGTTAGAGTAATTATGTGACAGATAATTCCGTAGGGATGTAAAGTCATGGGGTCTCACTAGTTTACATAAGAGTGAGATGAGATGCACAGCTGGCTTGCTCTCCGCCTGTCAAACCTCGGTCAACGTGAACGGCTTAACCGAGAGGTTGCCGTGGTTGCCGTAGTTTCTAAAGCGACCGAGTTGAACCCGAGCAAAATTGGAGCATTTTTAATAACAAATTCCATTGGTTTTTAATGATATCACGCGCTCCCATGATCTCTTGGGTAGGTAGATCGGACACTAGTCTTCTCAGATAATGCCGACAAACATGTTCCAACTGATCAAATACTGCACTCATCATCATCATCATCATCATCATCATCATCATCATCATCATCATCATCATCATCATCATCATCATCATCATCATCATCGTGTGCCATGCTGGCGGCCATGGTTCAATCTCGCACGAACACCAGATTCTTGGATCAACTCCCAGTTACGTCATGCGGCCTGGCCATCCAGGTATTTATCTCTCTGCCTTTCCCCTTGCTCGTGTCCTTTACTGTTGCCAGTTGTCACCAAGTTCTCTAGTTCATTTTGCCTCATAACCTGCCCAAACAATCTTGACCCACTACGTCAAATTTCTCTAACCAATTTACGGTCTTCATTTGTTTGTTTAAACCGGTGGTTCTCAACATTTTTTGGCCCGTGCCCCCCTTCACCATATTTTCAGAACGTCATTCTCCCCTGTCGTATTTTCTACCTAAAAATCCCGCCCCTGCCCCTACACAGTATACGTAATAATGGAAGCTAAATTTAATAGCACATACTAATACAAGTCTAGACGTTCACATAAAACATGATTTGTGGGTCTACTTACTTTATAAATTGAATTTTAGAAGGGCGAGACGTACAGAACAGTACAAAATGAAGGAAAAAACAATATCAAGTAATCGGTTCTTGTATTAACGCGATCTTCAAATAATCTTAATTCCCTCCCTGGAAACCCTAAGATTCCCCCCTGGGAAGGGGGGGGGGGAGGGGAAGATTCCCAACCGGTTGAGAACCACTGGTTTAGACCCTTCTTTTTCGTTTGTTCTGACCAGCTAGAACACTCCTTGCATTTATACCATTAGACGCTTCTCATTATATTTATTTATTGCCTATGATCAACATCCATATAACAGCGTACATTCGGTATAGCACTTCAACAATCTTTTTCTCACTGGATTACCGAAACCAACTACCGTACGACTGCTGCTAAACACGCCCATGCGATCACAACGTTGTATTAACCAACGCAGATTTCTAACGCCCCCTTTTGCATTTGATAGTCTTAAAACCCAAACGAGATGATCATTAATTTGCCAACAGAATAGCAGTCTTGTGGCATGTTGCAACCAGCTCTCCGGATTTTCAAATTATCGCTACGGGAATCAACTTGGGGACAAATGGAAAAACTTGTGGCGGGAAAAAAGGCAAAACCCCCATGAAGAATGCATTTGTGTTTGCGTAATTTCGGATCGATGCCGTCAGAATAAAACAAAACAATAATCGATTTTAATGCAGAATTGCATGCCAGGGAGTGATTGTGTTCGCGGAAGCAGTTGGAGAGTGCCGAACAGCGGTCAGACAGGACCTCACAGTAACCATCTGTCTGTCTGTCTGTCTGTCTGTCTGTCTGTCTGTCCGTCCGTCCGTCCGTCCGTCCGTCCGTCCGTCCGTCTGTCTGTCAATCAGAATCCCGCTGTCCTTTTGTCTAAATTCACGATCTGTCTCTCTGTCTGACTAAATCTTATTGTGTCTGTCCACACACCACTCTGCCCTGCGGAGTGAATCATAATATCACCTTGTGTATTCTCACTCTGTCTTTCTGTTTGTCTGTCTAAACGCAATGCCTCTCAATGCGTTTAAACCCAATGACCTGTCTGTCAGTCTAAATCCAATCCTACTATCGGTTTCTAAATTCTATTGTGTGTGTCTAAACTCCATTTTTTATGTCTGTCAAAAGCATACTCAGTCTGCCAGCTTATATTCCACTCAGTATCATCCATCCATCCATCCTGCCATGTACCTATCCGCCAGACTCTCCTATGAGTCTGTATTTACCCTACTTTGTCAGTATCTATCCTATTTTGTCTGCATCTACTCTACTTTGTCTGTATCTACTCTACATTGCCTGTATCTACCCTGGTTTGTCTGTATCTACGCTACTTTGTCTGGATCTACGCTACTTTGTCTGTATCTACGCTACTTTGTCTGTATTTACCCTACTTTGTCAGTATCTATCCTATTTTGTCTGCATCTACTTTACTTTGTCTCTATCTACTCTACATTGCCTGTATCTACCCTGGTTTGTCTGGATCTACCATCCTTTGCCTATATATACCCTACTTTGTTTGTATCTACCCTACTTTGTCTGTATCTACGCTACTTTGTCTGTATTTACCCTGCTTTGTCAGTATCTATCCTATTTTGTCTGCATCTACTCTACTTTGTCTCTATCTACTCTACATTGCCTGTATCTACCCTGGTTTGTCTGTATCTACCCTACTTTGTCTGTATCTACCCTACTTTGTCTGTATCTACCCTACTTTGTCTGTATCTACCCTACTTTGTCTGTATCTACCCTACTTTGCTTGTATCAACCCTCCTGTATCTCTCTGTCGACCGATGAGCCACTCTGTCTGTCTACATTTCTCAACACGAGTCTGTCCGCCTGTGTTCTTGCATGTTCTGTTGAGAGAGGCGCGATAGCCTCAATCCACACACACACACACACACACACACACACACGCACACACACACACACACACACGTACGTACGTACACATCACAACAACACACACATGTACAGATCACAACAACACGCACATACAGGTTTGTTAGCTGCATTTCCTTTACAGAACGCCGCATTCAACCCCAGTAGTTTTTGCTGTTTGTGATCTCTTGGCAAGTTAACGTTCAGTAGTTTGCCATTGTTTCTGAACGACAGGCACTCATACCGTTTCGTAAAAAAGCACCAACGCAAGGCAGTCTGTTGCCAAATCGCCCGCAGCTGTGTTTCGAACGCTGTATACGGGATTACGAATTGCGTCAGTAGCCCATTCGCTGGCACACATACATACATATATACACATACACGTACACATCACAATAATACACACACACACACACACACACAAAGACACACATACACACACATACTCTCTCTCTCTCTCTCTCTCTCTCTCTCTCTCTCTCTCTCTCTCTCTCTCTCTCTCTCTCTCTCTCTCTCTCTCTCTCTCTCTCTCATTATTTAAATTATCCTATTAAATATAATTATCTTTGAAATACAATAAAGAACATTTTTTTTATCAAGAGAACACGCATTTCTTGTAGTAAATTCTCTATGAAATAAAACCATGCAAACTCATGCAGAGAATGCACATCCGGGTTTATCTAATGCTCCTTAAAATGAAATTTTTTTAAAATCACTTGTAAAGAGGATTTATAGAGTGTGAGACTAAGTTTGATCAGCTTAATTTTCATTGCCCTCGAGATATCTCTATTAGGCCTCAGTCTCATCTCATAGACCACACAAAGAGAACCTTGGCACAGTACACGTCTCCATTTTTCGGCGAGGATGAAATCTGCGTACACACCAGAATCTCACGTGCTATAAACATTGTTTTGCGGGCCAACTTTCCAATTCTAAACAATATATTCTCTTAGTGAATTCAAACACAGACGTCATACACAAAATATTGCACGATTATTGATTGGCATATTACGCCTCATCTCATCAGGTGCATACTGCATACACAGTTAATAAACAAAACGCATTTCTTATACTGTATTCCACGAACGATAATCGATTACTAAAATATAACGAAGCATTATCAATTAGACGATTCAGCCGTTGCTATGCAAACAGAAGGACTTCTTATCAAATCTAAGACTTCCGTGAGATTACATAATTCAGATTCGAACAATATCAGTGACTTGCTGTTTAATATTTCGTATTATTCATATGTTTATTCAAGGTACAAGAGGAACATGATGAGATGAGATGAGATGAGATGAGATGAGATGAGATGAGATTATTCATATGATATGTAACTGTGATGTATGCAGCCGACGAGGCGCAGCGAAACATGCCAGACAAGAAATTGTGCAATATATTATTTATAGCTTCTGTTGTATAATAAAATTTTCAATGATCAGGTCAGATATCAGCCCGTCTGTCTACCCGACAAGTATGTCATCATTTTCTTATTTTGTTAATACCCAAACCGTGAAACGTAACAGGTGTGTTCCAGTTAGAGGCGGACATTGTTCCTCAAAGCCACTCCATCCCAGGGAGGGGGGGGGGAGGGGATATTTCAGCGTTCTGAACAGAATGTCCTTTGCATCATCATCATCATTATCATCACGCACCATGCCAGGCGCCGCTGGCAATCACGTTTCTCCCCCCCCCCCCCCCCCCCCCCCCCCCCCCCCCCCCCCACAAACATCTGTATTCGAGAAGTTGGACCACTGATTGTCTTCCGGGCAACTCTGTTAAACCACCCAGCAGTGTCTACCTCTGTCTGTGACACCTTCCATCTTGTTGATTGTCACCGTTTCCAGACACTCTTCAAAACCCGCGCAACAAGATCATGTTAATGGGGCACAATGAAATACATCTGTATATATAATTTCTTTAAGATCTCTCTCTCTCTCTCTCTCTCTCTCTCTCTCTCTCTCTCTCTCTCTCTCTCTCTCTCTCTCTCTCTCTCTCTCTCTCTCTCTCTCTCTCATTTATTGCATCATGTCGTTTTACATCCAAGCTACTATATTCTCATGTATCGGCGGGCACATCCGATATTTGCAGCATATTTCTTTGCACCAGATTTACAGTCACACTATACCCCTGGTGTTTTCTTCTGGGCATTTGCTTGATGTTGACAATGACATACCCAGATCATATTTAGGGTCTACTGGATTGTAATCTGATGACAATGACATACCCAGATGTCATGTAGATCCGTTGTATGTTGACAATGACATACCTAGACCCCATGGAGGAGACACCACCAACCCAGGCCTAGTCCCAGATAGTCTGTGTGTGCTTTGCTGAATCCTGATCTGGTGACATCCTGATGTGCCTTCCCACAGATGTGAAGTGCCAGTACCAACCTAGTACACCCCGCTGGTTTCTGGGGTTGGACTGGAGAAGGGAAGCTGTGCAACACCAGACCCCGTGTAGGTGGTGCTTTAGCACGGGTTGAGAGAATAACCTCCACCCAACCTTACTGTATCGAGACACATCCCCTTTTCTTATCTCAGTGTAGGGGTTAAAGATCACAATCTTCTACAGGATTGTCTGCCAACTGCCCCGGTCAGATAACAGTGATGCAGTCTGTTTCCAGCACCACTAATGTTATCAACACATGAAGATGTGGTAGCATTCTTTCTCGGACCCTACCACCAGCAGTCAAGCTTTCAATCACTGACTGCAATCATCTCTTTTAGTCCCTCGTTGGTCTCTTTGTTTAGGGAATACGAACTTTCATTGAAAATCTCTGAATCTTTGATTGGACTGCAATCCTCCCGCGACACCTGTGACACTAACCAGCGCGGTGCGGAACAGTTCGGAAAGCACCGGCAGGAAAGACATAACGGTGTGAATACATAACAGAGAGAGAGAGAGAGAGAGAGAGAGAGAGAGAGAGAGAGAGAGAGAGAGAGAGAGAGAGAGAGAGAGAGAGAGAGAGAGAGAGAGACTTAATTCCATTGTCGAACTCCTTGCTGCATCGTGTAATTTCAAGAACAAAGAAGCCGAGAACAAACCTACAATCCGTTATTTAAATACACAGAAGAAAGCGTCAATACAAACGGTCAAAGCTTGCGTAACCAGGTGAATATTTGGTTCTGTGTGCGTCTCTTGTCTTCCACTGGTTACCTGGCCGCAACTCCTACTCCGGCAGTTTCATTGTCTGGTGAGACTGCGCCCAGTTTGATGAATTCACGCTCTTAAAGATGTTCTATTGTTTGCCTTTTGCTGGTCTGCTACTCATTCATCTGTTTCTCGGTGTTTGTTTATTTTTCTGTTTATGCAATCCTTTGCCATAGAGCTTTGTTTCTTCGAAGATTTTGTGAAAACTTTGCTGTCTCTATTGTTAAGACTTTGTTAAAATTCTTCTCTGACATTGTTTTGGAAACTATGTTAATCAGTGACCCATTTTTACAGAAAGTTAATGTTTTAGTTTGGTTTCTTCTGCTTTGTTTACCAAGGGCATCCGCCCGGTTGCTGAAACTTCTGGCATTAGTAGAGGGTAGTTTAGTCACTGAAGATGAATATTCTCCCTTGTGATACCAGGCGTTTAGAGGAAGCAAAGAGCAGCATCACTGTAACCTTTCATGCGTGCCGTAAGAGGCGACTGAGGTGGGGGCATGAGACTGAGTACCCTATCCCGTACAGCACTTGAGATGACCATCTGACCAATCATCCACAAGTCGACATCGGGCGTGGTGGGAGATGGCTGGGGGACCCGTGATCTATTGGGAGATGGCTGGGGGGCCCGTGATCTATTGGGAGATGGCTAGGGGGCCCGTGATCTATTGGGAGATAGCTAGGGGGCCCGTGATCTATTGGGATATGGCTGGGAGTCCCGTGATCTATTGGGAGATGGCTGGGGGGCCCGTGATCTATTGGGAGATGTCTGGGGGGGGGCCCCTTGATCTATTGGGAGATAGCTAGGGGGCCCGTGATCTATTGGGAGATGGCTGGGGGGCCCGTGATCTATTGGGAGATAGCTAGGGGGCCCGTGATCTATTGGGAGATGGCTGGGGGTCCCGTGATCTATTGGGAGATGGCTGGGGGCCCTTGATCTATTGGGAGATGTCTGGGGGTCCGTGATCTATTGGGAGATAGCTAGGGGGCCCGTGATCTATTGGGAGATGGCTGGGGGTCCCGTGATCTATTGGGAGATGGCTGGGGGCCCCGTGATCTATTGGGAGATGTCTGGGAGGCCCCGTGATCTATTGGGAGATGGCTGGGGGGCCCGTGATCTATTGGGAGATGGCTGGGGGGCCCCGTGATCTATTGGGAGATGGCTGGGGGGCCCGTGATCTATTGGGAGATGGCTGGGGGCCCCGTGATCTATTGGTAGATGTCTGGGGAGCCCCGTGATCTATTGGGAGATGAAAGGCAGAAAGGAGAGAGACGGAGAGACTGAGAGAGACAGACAGAGAGGAAGACAGAAGTAAACAGAGAGGAAGAGAGAGAGAGAGAGAGAGAGAGAGAGAGAGAGAGAGAGAGAGAGAGAGAGAGACAGACAGAGAAGTAGACAGAGAGGGATACAGAGATATGTTAAGGAACAACTGAAGAATGGTTGTATTGTGAGAAGGAACAACTGAAGAATGGTTGTATTGTGAGGAGGAACAACTGAAGAAAGGTTACGGTTGCATTGTGAAAAGGAACAACTGAAGAATGGTTGCATTGTGTGAGAGAATAACTGAATATATTTCGCATTGTGTGAGGGAACAGCTGAAGAATGGTTGCATTATATGAGTGAACAACTGAAGAATGATTGCATTGTGTGAGGAACAGCTAAAGAATTGTTGCATTGTGTCAGGGAACACCAGAAGAATGGGTGCATGGAGGGAACAACTGAAAAATGGTTGCATTATGCGAGGGAACAAGTGAAGAATGGGTTCATGGTGTGAGGGAACAACTAAAGACTCGTTGCATTGTGTGAGGGAACAACTGAAGAATGGTTGCATTATGCGAGGAAACAACTGAAGAATGGTTGCATTATTTGAAGGAACAGCTGAAGAGTGGCTGCATTGTGTGAGGGAACAACTAAAAGTTGAGACGGTTATCGCATCATCTGTCTATCTGTCTGCTGATCTGCGTATCTTTGTTATTTTATAGATGATGTCATCATTGTTTGAACTCATGGACATTTTGAATTTAGATATTATGTTTTAGATATAATGTTTCAAATTGTGTGTTTAAGATATATTATGTTTTAACTTGTATGTTTTGGATATAATATTTTAGATATTGTGTTTTCGATATTATGTTTTAGACATTATGTATCGTTGCTACTTATGGCCATTTTAATTTTATATAATAATATGTCTTTATTGTTTAAACTGGTGGACATTTTTGATTTGTATAATATGTGTCCCTTCTACTGATGTGCATTTTTGTTTTAGACATTATGTGTGCTTTCTACTGATGTGTATCATTACTTTAGAAATTTTATCGCCATCGTTTGAATTGATCGACATTTTGCTGCCGAGATTATCTCTAGTTTCCACCGATGAACAATTTTAGGCTCGAGAATTCCAATCGCATCAGACATTTTGTTTGTCTGTATATCAGAGACAAAACAAACTCCGGTATTTCATGTAAACGACGCCGAATGTATTGTTCTTTAATTACCGGATTCACTCAAACAAATTTTATAGCTTCTGCTTCTGAATCACGCCAATTTTTACACCTCCTTTCGCATAATCTCATTTTAGACATGGGCAGTAACCCGGGAGGGAAAACTAGGGTCTCCCACGCTGGTAATCGCCTGCTCTCTACCCCCAGAACCTGACAAGACAAAGGGCTTTATTGTTCGGGCCCTGTAACTGAATAACGCACGCGATATTAATTAGTTCCGAATTATAATTAGCAGCGGCCATAACTCACCGAAACAACGCCAAGGGGTGTAATTCAATGAGTGGTTCGACCACATCAAAGTCCTGTCATCTGCTGTCCAGTTCTTCTAGCGCTAGTCTTAAACATCCCGAATCCTCGTTTTTAGGGTCATTCCATTTCCTGAAGTTGACCTCATCTGGAACGGAATGACCAAGCTGTTCACAGAATGTGCTTGAGTTTCAGGCTAACACGCGGTCAGCGACGAATTCGAGACAACTGGACATCGAGGAGCGACAATGGAAATGCTTGGCCTTGTGAGTGTATAGAGTCGTAGAACATACTGACCATCCAATCTGTTCATCCCAGGATTGATGTGGTTTTGACTTAAACGTAATTATGTCACGGGCGGATTCCGCCAGGCCGATAATGCACTTGGCTGGTGTGACTGTTTCATTAGCTTGAAATGTCTGCAATATTGTCTCCTGTATAAACTTGACTGTCGTTTTTAGTTCCCTCGTGACATCCTGTTCCTCTTGTACCTTGCGGTGTCGAGGTGAAGCACAAACAGCGGCAGAGTGCCCGTGTATGGGCTTCATATATCGATGTTTCCATGGACTCTGTTATTCCATGTCCATCGTTTACATGGTCGGGTTCTTCCTCTGGTTCCCCTTGTGACCTGTACATAATTATTTGTTGTGGTGGTCTTTGTCCATCAAGAATGATGATGATCATTCATTTCATCCAGTAGGGTTGAAAGTCTGCAGCCGTGAGCTCTAAGATGGCTGGTAAGGCCTATTTTGGCTTGAAATGTTCTTTGACAATGTGGGCAAAGAATGCTTGACGTTCCAGGAGAAGGATCTCCTGCAGTGTTTTTCTGCCCAGTTTATTTTTTTTTTCCACAGCTCTTGCAGTCCTGGTTTGCTTCACAAGTGACTACACCCTTGCGTAATGATGTAAGCCACGAATTTGATGGTTGTTGATATTTATTGGCTAAATAGAAGTGGGATGGAAGGCGAGTGGTAGAGTTATTGGGACGTAGAGGCATTAACTTCTGCCTCTTCATCTGAGGATGAAACTGTAACCTCTTCCTGCCTCTTTTCCTGGCTCTTCTCTGCTTGAACAGAAAATTTGTCCAATGTCTGCTGCGCCGGCTTCGTGGCTTAGAGGTTACGACTTTTCTCCGTAATCTCGTATACTCTCGTCGGTTAACGTGATGACGGTAAGAATCAGCAGTGGTTCGAATCGCATCTGTAACTTACGGGGTATGTGAGCCGGCCGCTCAGAAAGCAATGGCAAACTACTGAGCGTAATCTTGCCAAGAAATCGACATACAGCTGAAAGATGCTGGTGTTGAAAGCGATGTCCTGTAAAGGATATGCAAAAAAAAAAAAAATGTCTGCTGCACAGTAACCACCTTGCTCAATATCAGCACTACCGGCTTCACCTATTGTCTGAATGTTGTGCAGGTGTGAACGCTTCTTAGAGCGCTCAAACCAACCACGACTTGCTCTAAAACTATCATCGACACTACTAGTACTGCTCTCACAAGCTTTCTTAGCTAGATCTTCATAGAGAGACTCTGCTTTTTCTAGGATAACCATTTTACTCACAGGCATATACCGTTGGTTCTGGTCTTCAATCCAGGCGGCCAATTGTGCTTCCATGTTCTCCGGAAGAATACTTCTGGTACAAGTGATCTTGGAAGCACTCAAAGGGGTTACGTTTTTAGCACCATCTTTGATTTTGTCAGCACCTGCATGAATTGTCCTTACCGTGGTTGGAGGTAAACCATGGACTTTACCGATATCAACAACCCGATCGCCAGCCTCAAAACGACGTTATGGCGAAACGTAGCGACGTAAAGTGAAGTTAGTCCCCTATGTGACAACGACGTTATAGCGAAACGGCGTATACCGAGGCGACGTATAGCGGGGCCTACCTGTAGAGGGTCCACAGATGTACACACAGCCCCCTAGTATATGTGATGGGTTGAGTAGTTGCCTTACATTCCACATTTTCCTGACTTCATTGAAGAACGTGGGTACCTATGTTCCCAGACTAGTTTTCTGGAGCGATGCCACGTTTTGCTAGTTAAATCTAGAACCAGAAACTGATTTAATCTTCGGTTAAGATACACACATGCACATACATACTCGCGCACGCAATACACATACGCGCACGCATATACACACACGCGCGCGTATACACAACACAATTTATATCTTTCTTTGAAAAACCGAAATAACGAGAAGCATCATAGAACGTTGATACTCGAGCTTTGTCGACCACTCTCCCTGCATAAATAACGAGAAACATGGCGAGAACTATACTACTCGAGCTCTGTCGAGCACTCTCCCTGGATAAATAACGACAAACATGGCGAGAACTATACTACTCGAGCTCTGTCGACCACTCTCCCTGCATAAATAACGAGAAACATGGCGAGAACTATACTACTCGAGCCCTGTCCAGCACTCTCCCTGCATAAATAACGAGAAACATGGCGAGAACTATACTACTCGAGCTCTGTCGAGCACTCTCCCTGCATAAATAACGAGAAACATGACGAGAACTATACTACTCGAGCTCTATAGACCACTCTCCCTGCATAAATAACGAGAAACATGGCGAGAACTATACTACTCGAGCTCTGTCGACCACTATCCTTGCATAAATAACGAGAAACATGGCGAGAACTATACTACTCGAGCTCTATAGACCACTCTCCCTGTATAAATAACGAGAAACATGGCGAGAACTATACTACTCGAGCTCTATAGACCACTCTCCCTGTATAAATAACGAGAAACATGGCGAGAACTATACTACTAGAGCTCTGTCGACCACTCTCCCTGCATAAGTTAGAGAAACATTGCGAGAACTATACTACTCGAGCTCTGTCGAGCACTCTCCCTGCAGACACAGCATGTGTATGAAGACGTTTCGAAGTGGCAAGCTACTGTGGGTCTCTGATGTGCTAGGAGCACAATGTTTTGTAAACCTGAATGCAGGGAGGAACAGGTGGCCAATCTTTGCTCACGTAGGGGACGACAAGCATAGGTGTCGAACCCTCGCCCGAGCGTTCTCGTGACACTATAAGCGTATCTCTCATCCACTCTCCCTGTAGTGATGGAGTGTGTATGAAGACGTCATTGGAGCAGGGTATGAAGACGTCATTGGAGCAGTGTATGAAGACGTCATTGGAGCAGTGTATGAAGACGTTGTTGGAGCAGTGTATAAAGATGTCCACAGAGCAGTGTATGAACACGTCCATGGAGCAATGTATGAAGATTTCCACGGATCAGTGTACGAAGACGTCGTTGGAAAAGTGTATGAAGACGTCCACGGAGCATTGTATGAAGACGTCCACGGAGCATTGTATGAAGACGTCCACGGAGCAGTGTATGAACACGTCCACGGCGCAGTGTATGAACACGTCCACGGAGCAATGTATGAAGATTTCCACGGAGCAGTGTACGAAGACGTCGTTGGAAAAGTGTATGAAGACGTCCACGGAGCATTGTATGAAGACGTCCATGGAGCATTGTATGAAGACGTCCACGGAGCATTGTATGAAAACGTCCACGGAGCATTGTATGAAAACGTCCACGGAGCAGTGTATGAACACGTCCACGGAGCAATGTATGAAGATTTCCACGGATCAGTGTACGAAGACGTCGTTGGAAAAGTGTATGAAGACGTCCACGGAGCATTGTATGAAGACGTCCACGGAGCAGTGTATGAACACGTCCACGGCGCAGTGTATGAACACGTCCACGGAGCAATGTATGAAGATTTCCACGGAGCAGTGTACGAAGACGTCGTTGGAAAAGTGTATGAAGACGTCATTGGAACAGTGTATGTCGATGTCCACGGACGGGTGTATGAAGACGTTCACGGAGCATTGTATGGAGACGTCCACGGAGCAGTGTATGAACACGTCCACGGAGCAGTGTATGAACACGTCCACTGAGCAATGTATGAATATTTCCACGGAGCATTGTATGAATACGTCACTGGAACAATGTATGAAGACGTCCACGGAGCATTGCATGAAGACATCCACGGAGCAGTGTAAGCGAGAGACGTGGACAAGGAACAGATAGCGTACACATACTTCCATATATGATTAGAAATGCGAAACAATAAACTCAGAACTGCTACAACATTTGCAGATGACCAGGTCATAAAAGGAAACAAACAAACAACAACAACAACAAGAGACGGAAGACCGAGGAAAACATTGATACAGAAGGCATGCACAGATGGTAGGCCAGGGGAAGCATTGATACAGAAGGTATACACAGATGATAGGCCAGGGGAAGCATTGATACAGAAGGTATACACAGATGATAGGCCAGGGGAAGCATTGATACAGAAGGTATACACAGATGATAGGCCAGGGGAAGCATTGATACAGAAGGTATACACAGATGATAGGCCAGGGGAAGCATTGATACAGAAGGTATACACAGATGATAGGCCAGGGGAAGCATTGATACAGAAGGTATACACAGATGATAGGCCAGGGGAAGCATTGATACAGAAGGTATACACAGATGGTAGGCCAGGGGAAGCATTGATACAGAAGGTATACACAGATGATAGGCCAGGGGAAGCATTGATACAGCAGGCATGCACAGATGGTAGGCCAGGGGAAGCATTGATACAGAAGGTATACACAGATGATAGGCCAGGGGAAGCATTGATACAGCAGGCATGCACAGATGGTAGGCCAGGGGAAGCATTGATACAGAAGGTATACACAGATGATAGGCCAGGGGAAGCATTGATACAGCAGGCATGCAGCGGGCGCGAAGTTGATAGTGAACAGCTCAGGTCATATAATGAGTACGGTCGGACGCGGGTTAAATTCCTGGGAACGTCGCCCGCGACATTGAGAAACAGATTGGCCACCTATTCCTGCATGTATTTAGGCTGACAGAATGTGATGGTGAGATCAGAGCCTTGGCGGGAAACTGCTTGGAGACAAACTGTGTTCATGATTATACACAGATGCTGCTGTAAACAATCGATGGACTCCAAGGAGAGCGACACAATGCAGACAGCTATGTGCTGGACTGTAGGACAGATTCGCCACCATCTCGGGGGCCAAATAACTACAACGACGACGACGACGACGACGACGTCAAGACGACGACGATGATGATGATGATGTTGATGATGATGATGATGACGAAGATGATGTTGATGATGATGATGATGATGTTGATGATGATGATGATGAGGATGATGATGATGACGGCATCACTATACCAGCAATAGCAATGACATTATCGTCATATATCCCAGATCAGCTGCTAATCCTGATCTCAGACTCAATCTGGACCATCTGACCTACTGGAGCTCAGCGTGGCAGTATGGATAAGAGCACTTGTTCTTAAACGTCCGGTTTCAACCCCTACACCGGTCAGTTGGACTAAAATGATGACTTCTCATCCTTGACGTGGGGACATAAATTACAAATACCTCAGAAGTCGGAGTATATTCACCCGATTGCGAGGGACAGTGGTAATAGGGAAAGCTCCACATGAATGTTAACCTGGTTAAACAACGCACGCAAAAGTCGGATGTGTTGGCCTAAGGGCTTTGGCCCAAGGGTGCATAACACAACACACCGCAATTACGTCTGAAAACAACAACAACAACACCCAGGATGAACGCAGAAGAAGAAGAAGGGAAAGCTAATCCACACGCAAAAGATCAGTCTAGTGCGCTAGAAATGGTAGCACGAGTATGGACTACGCTTGAAGTCAAAGCGAACGAAAGCCAGAAACAAAACAAAAATATCTGCGGGTACTCACCGTCAGACAGCCCATAAGGCTCTCCTCAAACTGTAACTGAAAGGCCCTCTGGTCAGAACACCACTCAAGTAGTTCTCGGGCCGCGCTCTGAAATCCAGCAGGGTTGTTGAGGTGCTGTGGAAAGACGCAGGAATATTGTGTAAGTAGATAGGCAGATCGTGTGAATAGATTATTTGTTAGACAAGTAAGGATATTGTGTAAGTAGATTAGAAGTCGTGTGAATAGATGATATCTTACACGGTTACAAGAATATTATGTAAGTAGATTGGAATGTCGTGTGAATGGATATGTTAAACCTTTGCCAGAATAGCATGTAAATAGATTGCAAGATCGTGTGAAAAAATGACATGTTAAACTGTTGCAATAATATTGTGTATTATCAGATCGTATGAATAGATCTATGAAAGAATATTGTGTATGTAGAAAAGAGTAGACCTTTTGTTAGAATATTATGAACAGATCAGAAATTAATTCGAGTAGATATGACATCATAGAATGAGACAAGAGTACTGTGTTTGAAGATTAGAAGATGGCTTAAATAACAATAGATACGAGAAATAACGACTGCAGCAGGATATAACAATACAAAGTGAAACAGGTATGTGTGGCTCCTGCGATAAAGTAACATATTATCAACACATATACAGTGTACATACCTTACAACGAACACAAATCCGTCAAACGGAAATCACAGTGTGGAAAACAACAATGCTAATAACAATGTGAAATTAAGATCTTCTTTCGTTCACTTGAAATATGTCTATAACTGCAATGTTTTCTCTTGTATGAATTTAACTATCTTCTTTTAGTTCACTTAGCGGTCCATAGAGTTTATCTTCCACTGCCGTCTCTCTAGGCCAGAAGGTTTGCCTTGATATGTTATATTTTAGACAGTATTGGAGTATGTGCTCTGCTGTCTGTGGCGCCAATCTATATGTGCACATGGCTGAGTCACCAATCTTGCATTTTGTATACATATGGTTGCGTAATCTAGTGTGTCCTGTTCTGAGGCGCAGA
>JACEFZ010010463.1:0-10000 GCA_014155875.1 Cepaea nemoralis | reverse complement strand
CGATTCTAGATGATATTTCTGGTGTTGAGTCCCCTGTAGATGTCATTTTGCTTCCTAGGTATGTGAAGCTGTTGACTTTTTCAAGAACGTAGCTGTTCAATTTGGTGTCATCTGAACTGTTGGTAAGATCAATAGTCTTTGTTTTTGTGGTGTTAATTTGGAGACCAATTTGCCCTGAAACATTTTGGAGGTGGTTTATTTTCTCTTGGGCATCCGGGTGTGTTGAACTCAAAAGCACTATGTCGTCGGCAAAGTCCAGGTCTTCTAGAATTTTGTCAACCCAATGGATACCCATATTTGTGTTGTTTGTGCATTTGCGCATGACCCAATCGATAGCTATTCCAAAAAGCATCGGTGATAAGACACAACCCTGTTTCACTCCTGTTTCGACTGAGAACCAGTCAGAGTTGCCTGTTTCTGTTCTTACGCAGCAACGTGTTTCTTTGTAGAAAGATTTTATGACGTTGGTATATTTGGTAGGAAAACCATAGATGTTAAGTAGATTCCAAAGTGAAGGACGGTGGATACTGTCGAAGGCTTTTTGAAAGTCGACAAAGTTGGTGATTAATTTCGACTGGAATTCTACGGAGTCCATCCATCCAGTGGGAATCAATATTCTTAGTTAGTTAGTTAGTTAGTCGCAGTTCCAACTTCACAGCAACGGGTCGTCCCCATTATGCTCCGTTCCTGTGCCAGTGAATATCACACAAAACGCTCCCCACTGCCCAATGTGAAAAGTGGAAAAGACAGGAGTCTCGACAAACAACAGCCCGCACAGATACACTGTGCATAATGCCGCCGCCAGAATGTCAACACACCAGTCCCCCACGAAACACCCAATTCATCTCTGATGGAATCGGCAGTCATTTTCCTATCTGGATGTTTCCTAGATGTTCACCCACACAGTCCACGAATATACAGTTCATCACCGATAGCAGTGGCAGTCAACCAGAAGCTCAGAAGCCACACATTTCTGTATAAGGCAAAAACCGGTCAACTCTGGGACATAGCCACCTGCCATCGCTCCGAACATGCTGTCACGTTCCAAAAAAAAAAACTTGGGCAGATTCAAAAGCACTTCACAAGAAACTCACATCTCACAGTGTCGCGCCACGCACTCACTCAGTAGCAGGGCGACGGAACCATCAAGCCTCCTTAGTCGCCTCTTACGACATGCGTGGTAGGCTACAGTGTTGCTATTCTTTGCTTCCCTTATGGGCCCCGGCAACATACGGGAGAAATCAACATTGTTATAGATGCCACTGTATAAGTATGCAGACTCCCCCTCTATAAATCCACATCTAACTATTTGCACACCTTCGGCTTCACATTTTCTTATTCTGCACCTTTGCATCTGAACTTCTGCGCAGCCTTCCTAGAAATAGAGCATGCGCATTGGTCTAATAACGTTTGATATCAATACTTTTCCTGTTACGTTGTAATTTTTAATGTAATTTTTAATTTTCTTTTAAACAACATTAATTTTTCTTTAGATCTGTTTGTGTTGTTCCTGGCGAAGAACACTAGGAATGAAACGTCGATGGACACATAGACACACAGACAGATATACAGGTTCAGACATACTTACAGACAAACGCAAAACAATAGACAGACATTTATAGAAAGACATATATAGACAGATACAGATGAACACACACTGACAGACCAAAGGGTATACATACAGTTAGACAGACGTACATAGACACACAGAAACATATATATGTACAGGAACAGACAGACAGACAGACAGACAGACAGACAGACAGACAGGCAGGCAGGCAGGCAGACAGGCAGGCAGACAGACAGATGCAAACACAGACAGACACCGACAGGGAATCTAACAGACAGGCGGACAGACGGGTGGAGGGACGGACAGGCAGACAGACAAATAGACAAACAGTAAGACATACAGCAGAAGGGATAGGTGCACAGAGAGACAAGCAGCAAATTCAGATAAATAGAGACAGTTAGAAAAGTAAATTGTTAGAATAATAGAGAAAACTAGAAGTGCTAGACTGGAGGAGTAGTACAAGTAAAAGGGGCGGAAAAAAGGGAAGGGGGATGGATGGAGAAGAACGAAGCGACAGCAAGAAACGTGGGACAAACAAGAAACAAACTGCTGTGAAATATCCAAGGAGGAGAGACATACAACAAATGTGAGAAATTAATCTATAAGCAGGAAAGACAGGGTCAAGTGATTCCTTAAATAGGGGTTTGATAGATTCTTGTCAGCTGACATCAAAGCTTGAACTCTGACAGCCATAACTTCCCCCAGGGAACTGCTCGCCTATTATGTTTCAAATTGCTTTGTTTGTCTGGCTTTTTTAACACCGGAAAATATCCCAGTCTAGCTTTTTTTAAACACAGGAAAATATCCCAGTCTGCCTTTTTTTTAAACACAGGAAAATATCCCAGACTGCGAAAGATGTATCTGAAAATATCCCAGTTTAGCAAGAGGTTTATGTGAAACTATAACAGTTTAGTGAGAGGTGTATGTGAAAATGTCTCAGCCAGGTGAGAAGTGCAGGTGAAAATTTCCCAGTCTGGCGAGAAGTGTGTGTGAAAATATCTGTTTGGAGAAAACTGTATGTGAAAATTTTTCAGTCTTGTGAGAAGTGTCTATGAAAATATCCCAGTCTTGTGAGAAGTGTCTATGAAAATATCACAGTCTTGTGAGAAGTGTCTATGAAAATATCCCAGTCTTGTGAGAAGTGTCTATGAAAATATCCCAGTCTGGCGAGTAGAGTATGTGACAAATCTCTGTCTAACGACAACTGCACGTGAAGGTATCCAGTGTAGCAATAATTGCGCGGGAAAACAGCAGTCTATCGAGAACATCAGACTGACCAAACCTATATATGAAAACATCAGTTTGGTCAGAACATCAGTTTGGTCAGAACATTAGACTGACAAATCTTGTACATGAAAACATCAGTTTGATCAGAACATCACACTGACCAAACCTGTATATATAAACATCAGTGTGGTAAAAACATCAGTTTGGTCAGAACATCAGGCTGTCCAAACTTGTGTATGAAAACATCAGTTTGGTTAGAACATTAGACTGGCCAAATCTGTATATGAAAACATCAGTCTGGTCAGAACATCAGACTGGCCAACCTGTATATAAAAACGTCAGTTTGGTCAGAACATCAGACTGGCCAACTTGTATATGAAAACATCAGTTTGCTAAGAACTGTGAGTGACAATCTGAAATTGGCAAGAACAGTGTTGAAAATATCTCAACCGAGCATACGACGTGAAAAGATCCCAGCCTAACATACGACGTGAAAATATCCTAGCCGAACATACCACATGAAAATATCCCAGTCGAAAATACGACGTGAAAATATCCCAGTCGTACATACGTGAAAATATCACAGCCGAGCACACAAGGTGAAAATATCCGAGCCGAAAATACGACGTGAAAATATCCCAGCCGAGCATATGACGTGAAAATATCCCAGTCGAACTTGGTTGGTTGGTTGATTTGTTGGATGGATGATTGCTTAGTTGGCTGATTAGTTGGACGGATGGTTGGTTGGTTTGTTAGCGGGTTAGTTGGAAAAATGGTTGGCTGACTGGTTGATTGGCTGACTGGTTGATTGGTTGACTGGTTGGTTGGTTGGTTGATTGATTGATTGATTGATTGATTGATTGGATGGATGGGTGGTTGGTGAATCCTCTGGACATCACCACGGGGTGTTATAGTACAGTGGTTCTCAACCTTTTTTGGCCCGTGCCCACCTTCACCACATTTTCAGAACGTCATCTCCACCCTCCACACCCCCCCCCCAGCCCTTTCGTATTTCCTACCTAAAAATTTGACCCGTGCCCTCCTTCACCAGAATGTCATCCCCCCCCCCCCTTTTCGTATTTCCTACCTAAAAATCCCCCCTCCCTTTTACACAGAATATGTAATAATGGAAGCTAACTTTAATAGCACATACTAAAACAAGTCTAGAGGTCCACATAAAAAGTGATTTTTGGGTCTACTTACTTAATAAAATGAATTTTAGAAGGGTGAGACGTACATTACCGTAAAGAATGAAGGGAGAAACAATGCCAAGTAATCGGTTCTTGTATTAACGCGATCTTGAAATAATCTTAATTCCCCCCCCCCCCCCTGGAAACCCTAATATTCCCCACTGGGGGGGGGGGGGGGAATTCCCCACCAGTTGAGAACCACTGTTATAGAGCTTTCCTTCCGCTTTCCAATGTCAGAAACCAGCAAGGCCAGTACGGGAACTTCACATCTGAGATTGTCTCATTGGGATGTAGACAGGTCTTCATGTGCCTCCGCACATCCGGACTGGATGGAATTAGGATGTATGCAGGTCTTCATCTACCTCAGCACATAGGGACTGGGTGGAATTAGGGTGTAGGCAGGTCTTTATTTACCTCAGCAGATAGGGATTGTGTGGAATTAGGGTGTAAGCAGGTCTTGTGTGCCTCAGAAAATGGAGACTGGGTGGAGTTAGAATATAGGCAGGTCTTGAGTGCTTCAGCAAATTGGCACTGGGTGGAGTTAGAATGTAGGCAGGTCTTGTGTGCTTCAGCAAATGGGGACTGGGTGGAGTTAGAATGTAGGCAGGTCTTGTGTGCTTCAGCAAATTGGCACTGGGTGGAGTTAGAATGTAGGCAGGTCTTGTGTGCTTCAGCAAATGGGGACTGGGTGGAGTTTGAATGTAGGCAGGTCTTGTGTGCTTCAGCAAATGGGGACTGGGTGGAGTTAGAATGTAGGCAGGTCTTGTGTGCTTCAGCAAATTGGCACTGGGTGGAGTTAGAATGTAGGCAGGTCTTGTGTGCTTCAGCAAATGGGGACTGGGTGGAGTTAGAATGTAGGCAGGTCTTGTGTGCTTCAGCAAATTGGCACTGGGTGGAGTTAGAATGTAGGCAGGTCTTGTGTGCTTCAGCAAATGGGGACTGGGTGGAGTTAGAATGTAGGCAGGTCTTGTGTGCTTCAGCAAATTGGCACTGGGTGGAGTTAGAATGTAGGCAGGTCTTGTGTGCTTCAGCAAATGGGGACTGGGTGGAGTTAGAATGTAGGCAGGCCTTGTTTGCCTCAGCAAATTTAGACTGGGTGGAGTTAGAATGTAGGCAGATCATCATGTACCTCAACAAATTGGGAATGGGTGGAAGTAGGATGTAGGCTTGTTTTGATATCCCTCGACAAATAGGGACTGAGTGGAGTTAGGATATAGGCAGGTCTTCATCTACCTCAGCACATAGAGACTGGGTGGAGTTGGAATGTAGGCAGGTCTTGTGTCCCTCAGCAAATGAGGAATGTGTGAAATGAGGCTTATGTTGATAATGTTAGCGAGGAGTGTCTCGCCGAGTGGCAAGGACTCCGGATTCCTATTCGTAAGACCCGGATTCTAATCCTCGGTCAGGTGATGGAACCCTAACCTGCACAGTTGGCGGCGACTGCGCTACAGGCTCACATACCCTTTGTTATATAACCGCACACGGTTAAGCTCAAAGAGAGTGATCGGAAATAAAAAGATGATCTAGTGAAAACAAACAAATTGACTTGCCACTTCTAGCTAGGGTGACTGCCGGAGTGACTGCCGGAGTGACTAACAACGATTGGCTCGAACTGGCTAGTGAACGAACGAACGAACGAACGAACAAACTTTATTTTCAAAGGGTTAAGAATTGGGCACGCAGGCCCGTCTAACATTCTGCCCTTCTATCACTCTTTTTCATACATTATTTCATTCACACATCATTCAAGGCTAACAAAGAACAGCAACAATATAAAAGATATGCATTATAAAGGCATGGGCAAAATGCGAACATCAAAACTACACGACACAGTAATATTAGATAATGGTCTGACACTTGTTGTTAGCCATGTGGAATATACTGGCCTACAAAAAGGGGACTGACTGTTACCCTAGGGGTTTGTTATTATTATTATTATCTCTATTATTAAGGGGGAAGGTAATCCGTATTGAGATAGTGTTCGAATAATTTGCGATTTTATGTATAGGGAGTGGTGATGTCTTTGATTTCTTGTGGAAGAATGTTCCACAGCTGAGCTGCAGAGTACGTTAAGCTTGTTTTGTATAAGTCAATCCTAGGCTTCGGAATGTGTAGTATATTTAAACGTTTACTGTGTCTAGCATTATATTTAAACAATGGCCAAAGGTAATTTGGGGCATTCCGATGCAGGATTTTGTGAATTAGTTTAGCTTTATTGAAAAGCAGGCGATTGCGGAATGGTAGTAACTGAAGGCGTTTATACAGGTTAGGATTGTCAGATAAATGTTTGCTATAAATTAGACTCATGGCCCGTTTCTGGAGTGAGTAAAGTCGCTTGGTGTTTGAATTAGAACAACCGTCCCAGATTGTGGAGCAGTTGTCAAAGTGTGTCTGTATATGAGAAGTATAGAATAGTTTCCTTGTGTCCTCATCAAGGAAGTTTTTAATTTTGGCGAGTTGGTAGACTTTTTTTCGCTGGTTGTTTAATGAGCGCTTGAACGTGGGAATTAAAGGTTAGGTTTCTATCAATGATTAGGCCTAATGTTTTGTGCTCAATTACACTTTCGAATACAACATGACAGACAACTTCAAGAAAGAAAGAAATATCATACTTTAGTCATGTAATGAGAAAAGAGGCGTTGGAATACAGCGTGACAACTGGAACGATCACTTAGAAAAGAGGCAGTGACAGATCGAGAGAAGTGATGCTGAATGGATTGACACGGTGACTTGGAGGTATATCATTAGCTGAGGGGATCCAGAACAACAAGGATGGAGATCTGTGGACACACATGAACTCCTACGCCAGCTGGCAAGGCACATGATGATGATGATGATGATGATGATGATGATGATGATGATGATGATGATGATGATGATGATGATACTGACAATGATGATTATGACGATTCCTAGCGACGGAAATATTCGCCGTGTAAACGTTTCCTTCTCCGTCCACACTTGTATAATAGATGAATTAACATTATGGAAAGACAACTTAACATAGGGAGACGACCCCCCTCTTTATGTCTCTGTCGAATGAGTTGCTTTACACCTTGCCATGCACCTGGAAGAGCCTAGGGAACAGTGTTCCGACTTCTGCATGCATTTGTGAAAGGTTTGCTTCTTATAGATATTCACGACAGGAGAGAGACAACCGGAGTTATGACCGTTTGGGCCCATCCCTAGAAACTGTTAAAAAGGTAAAGAAACATTTGGTGAGTGGGACACTTCTGATGATCGGAAATCTTCTTTCATGCTTGCACCTCGACGGGGTTTGTGTCACTCCATGGAAGGCAACGTGGTCCAACACCAAATGTCCATTATACTTTCAAGCGGCTAAAAGGATTCTTTACTTTTTCGTTTCACTGAGATTACTATTAAACACGTGCACACCTGAGCACACCTGTACTCACCTGCTTTATACACTGCAGCCGATCGTTTGTCTGCTGGATATGTTTTTCCATGTCAGGCCGTGGCTAACTTGCCATTGGCTGGCGGAAGTCACATGGCGGCGCATCCGATTGGTTGAAGTTACTAAGTGACGTCACTTATATCCGTTCTTACATCCGATTGGTTGTTTCAGATAAACATAGAAATAGGACACACCCCTTCATGTTTTTTCCAGTATTTGAAACTGCATTTACACTTGATTATACTTTGTCAAGTAGCCTGAAAAGACAGTAATAAAAGATATTAGACAGGAATAAACAATAACTTTATTTAGTCGTTTTACACAGAAATAATGATCTAAAGATACATGGGAAAGTGTTGCCTGTATTACAAAAAAAAAAAAAAATGACAGAAAACATTTTTTAAACGAAAAGAAGGAAAGAGAAAAGAAAAACAATAACAACAAAATATAAGAAACATCGACGTGAACTTAATCTGACTGTTATACACATCGAAGAGTGGAGCAAGATGAAAAAGGAGGATGAGTAAACGTTGTTCTTGAAACAAAAGAACTAACAAGCTAGCAAAGAAGAAAGTGAGGAGACGGGAAAAGTAGAAGTTGAATTAGATGAACAAGAGGAAGAAGAAGAAGTTGAATAATAGGAACGAGGAAGAAGAGAAAGTTGAATTACGTGAACCCCAGAAGAAGACGTTGAATTAGATGAACACATGGAGAATTAGAAGTTGAATTAGATTAACATTAGAGAGAGAGAGAGAGAGAGAGAGAGAGAGAGAGAGAGAGAGAGAGAGAGAAGAGAAAAATAGAAAGAGAGCAAGAATGTGTGTGTGTGTGTGTGTGTGTGTGTGTGTGTGTGTGTGTGAGAAAGAGGGTGTGTGATGTTATGTGTGTGAGACAGACAGACAGACAGACAGACCAACGGACAGACAGACAGAGAGAGAGAGAGAGAGAGAGAGAGAGAGAGAGAGAGAGAGAGAGAGAGAGACCGTTGTATCTAAGCACGTGTTGATAACAGATTTCATTAAAACATACACTTATCACAACATTGTCAGCCTTCTTCTCCCCCTCCTCTTCCTCTTCCCCTCACTCTTCCCCTTCCTCGTCCTCTTCTTCTTCCTCCTTCAGCCGAGGTGACTACCTCAGATCATGTACATCAGAGGCCAGGGTGCCCAGCTCGGCACGGACGTTTCAGGTTTACTTCCTCTAACCAGATATCCTCCAAGGTAAACTGGCATGATCAAACTGTGAGGTTTTCAAACAATTTTGCAGCGCAAATGTCTAACGGCCCACTCTGTGCGATTTCTACCACGATAATAACTTTAAAGCTTTAGACCAAGGGCGATGGTGCAAACATACAGACCAAAGTTATTGAAGATATGCTAGAGATATCTGGCCTGTATGTTAAAGGAATAACCGGGAGCACGACTTGCACGTTGAACCTCCAGCTTTTGGCCCTTGTCCGAGTAGATTATGTACCCTACCACACTACCCAAGAACAAGGGAGCATCTGTGGCGAAGTGGTTACGCCACCCAAGTCACGCTTTGAAGGTTGTGGGTTCGATTCCGGGCTACGTCGTCCGGTTCACGAGTGCAACTGTCTTGGAAACTCCTGAGGGTCGTCGCTAGAGATACGACGTCTGTGATTTATGCGATGCTTTCCATTTAAACCCTTTATTAACTACCAAAGAAATCAAAGAGACGTGTGATATGACCGAATACCAATGGCTCTTGTAAACATGTCCTGGGTTTAGCTGGTATTTGATCCACTACCCTCTAACTTGAAAGTAGACACCGCTACTTCTCTTCCACCCGTTCCCCATTGCAAATCTAATTAACGCTATAGCGAATCGATTTAAATCGAACATGCCCAAAACGAGAGATGCCTAAACACTATAAAATAAACAAACACAACTGAAACAACAAGACACGCAATAAACATTTCATGGCATTCAATACTGTTAGTACCAAAATAGAACATAACCACCAGTAGCATAATGTTATGACTATAGAAGATCGCCTTATTCCGCGCAGCGCAATGTGACATTGCCAAGTTGATAATCATATTTATCAACTAGAATGAAATTACAACCAGCCACCGCTAACGTGTAAAAATAACCCAGATAACATCTGCAAGCTGTTATCAAATATGAAGCAATAATTCTAACTGCTAGACTAACAACCATGGCGAGCCATGATCAGACAACAGCCGTGTACGCGTGTAGTCGACCAAATGTTAGGCAAAGGGCAGACAACTCTGGCGACAGGTATGATCTGATTCAGTCCCTTTATCAAACAATTATTCAGCATTATTGCTTCTTTATGTCTGTGTGTTTCTGTCTCTGTCTGTATGTCTGCATGCCTGCCTGCTTGCCTGCCTACCTCCCTCCCTATTTATCTATCTATCTACCTGCCTGCCTGAATACCTACCGACTAACCTACCTACTGACCTACCTGCCTGCATACCTACACACCTGCATTCCTACTTAAAACCCACCTACCTGCCTACCGACTAACCTACCTAATTATCTACATTAGTGTATGTCTGCCTTTCTGTCTGCCTTTCTGTCTTGCTGAGCGTCTGCCTGATTGCCTACACGACTG
>JACEFZ010010462.1:0-41805 GCA_014155875.1 Cepaea nemoralis | reverse complement strand
TGCTGTTATATTAAACAGGGAGAACAAACAGATGCTGTTATATTAAACAGGGAGAACAAACAGATGCTGTTATATTAAACAGGGAGAACAAACAGATGCTGTTATATTAAACAGGGAGAACAAACAGATGCTGTTATATTAAACAGGGAGAACAAACAGATGCTGTTATATTAAACAGGGAGAACAAACAGATGCTGTTATATTAAACAGGGAGAACAAACAGATGCTGTTATATTAAACAGGGAGAACAAACAGATGCTGTTATATTAAACAGGGAGAACAAACAGATGCTGTTATATTAAACAGGGAGAACAAACAGATGCTGTTATATTAAACAGGGAGAACAAACAGATGCTGTTATATTAAACAGGGAGAACAAACAGATGCTGTTATATTAAACAGGGAGAACAAACAGATGCTGTTATATTAAACAGGGAGAACAAACAGATGCTGTTATATTAAACAGGGAGAACAATCAGATGCTGTTATATTAAACAGGGAGAACAAACAGATGCTGTTATATTAAACAGGGAGAACAAACAGATGCTGTTATATTAAACAGGGAGAACAAACAGATGCTGTTATATTAAACAGGGAGAACAAACAGATGCTGTTATATTAAACAGGGAGAACAAACAGATGCTGTTATATTAAACAGGGAGAACAAACAGATGCTGTTATATTAAACAGGGAGAACAAACAGATGCTGTTATATTAACAGGGAGAACAAACAGATGCTGTTATATTAAAAGGGAGAACAAACAGATGCTGTTATATTAAACAGGGAGAACAAACAGATGCTGTTATATTAAACAGGGAGAACAATCAGATGCTGTTATATTAAACAGGGAGAACAATCAGATGCTGTTATATTAAACAGGGAGAACAATCAGATGCTGTTATATTAAACAGGGAGAACAAACAGATGCTGTTATATTAAACAGGGAGAACAAACAGATGCTGCTATATTAAACAGGGAGAACAAACAGATGCTGTTATATTAAACAGGGAGAACAAACAGATGCTGCTATATTAAACAGGGAGAACAAACAGATGCTGTTATATTAAACAGGGAGAACAAACAGATGCTGCTATATTAAACAGGGAGAACAATCAGATGCTGTTATATTAAACAGGGAGAACAAACAGATGCTGCTTATATTAAACAGGGAGAACAACAGATGCTGTTATATTAAACAGGGAGAACAAACAGATGCTGTTATATTAAACAGGGAGAACAATCAGATGCTGTTATATTAAACAGGGAGAACAAACAGATGCTGTTATATTAAACAGGGAGAACAAACAGATGCTGCTATATTAAACAGGGAGAACAAACAGATGCTGTTATATTAAACAGGGAGAACAAACAGATGCTGTTATATTAAACAGGGAGAACAAACAGATGCTGTTATATTAAACAGGGAGAACAAACAGATGCTGTTATATTAAACAGGGAGAACAAACAGATGCTGTTATATTAAACAGGGAGAACAAACAGATGCTGCTATATTAAACAGGGAGAACAAACAGATGCTGTTATATTAAACAGGGAGAACAAACAGATGCTGTTATATTAAACAGGGAGAACAAACAGATGCTGCTATATTAAACAGGGAGAACAAACAGATGCTGTTATATTAAACAGGGAGAACAATCAGATGCTGTTATATTAAACAGGGAGAACAAACAGATGCTGCTATATTAAACAGGGAGAACAATCAGATGCTGTTATATTAAACAGGGAGAACAAACAGATGCTGCTATATTAAACAGGGAGAACAATCAGATGCTGTTTTATTATTTGTGTTTTTATTCGCTTTGAACTCAAGCGTAGTCCATACACGTACTGCTGCTTCAAGTTCACAGGACTGATTTTTGCGTGCGGATTAGCTTTCTCTATTACCAGCGTCCCTCGTTATCAGGCGAACCTACTCCTACTTCAGAGGTACTTGTAATTCACGCCCCCAAGTCATGGACGAGAAATCAACATTTTAGTCCAACTGACTGGTGTAGGAGTTGAACCCGCTACCTCGGCATCAGCACACCAGAAATATAAGAGCGAGCGCAATTATCAATTCGGCCTCCCCACAAACAGATCTATCCAACAAGAGCTCAACATTGAAGTAGATTGGTAATTACTACAAATAACATCGAGCAACATAACATATTTGTGGAATTTAAAGACTTATGAATGTAAGGAAAAGAATACTGTAGAGGAAGGTGTAGCGGGGAAGCGGAGAACAGGACGACCACAAGTATATGAGTTCAATATGTGATAAGTAATGGCAGCAACATAGGAAGCCATATGACTCGGGATAGAGATAGATTTCGAAAAAAAATTTCGGGGTCAAAGTTCTGCACCGGATCTTCTTCTTCTTCAGCATTCCGAACCACTGAGGTTCTTTGTTGCAGATACAAGCCGTCTCCATTCGTCTCTCTGGTTGACCTTCTCTTGCCAGTCGCTGATTCCAAGTGCTTGTGGGTTCTGCACCGGATGATGATGAATATATACTAGACACACTTATACAGCAGCAGAGAAGTGCGTGGCATTCACGGCACGTTCAGCGGGCCGAACCGTTCAAGAATCCAATGGTGCCCACTCTATGACCACGAGCAGCATGACGATGGAGGTGATGTCAGTAACACGGACTTTCATATGGCTGAGAGTCAAAGAACTATACCCATGTTTGTGTACTAAGTGATTCAATGAGCATCATCCGAAAGGTCGAGGCGGGTTCTGTACGCAAACAGTGGATTGAATCGCTGCGGGGGTCTGTTGTCCGTAGAGTCTCCTTCATCTTCGTACCGGGGCATGCGGGGGTTGATCGAAACGAACGAGTTGATAAACTTGCTGGCTCTGCATTCCCTGTAGATGACCAGCCCGTGGATCGTGCCATGTTATTAATACCCTTAGAGAGATGTCGAGACCGGAAGACTTTGACGCCAGTAAATCCCCATGTGCACTCAGTCCTCCGATGCAGCAACAATCACAAAGTATCTCTGTTACCGCCAGTGCTCCCGTGCGTATATATTTATCCCCGTCTGTCTGTTTTTCTAGTAACCGATTTGTCGGTCGGTATGTTTACCTACTTACATATCTAACTGTATGTCCCACCCTTGGTCTATATTTCTCTCTGTCTCTGTCTGTCTGTCTGTCTGTCTGTCTGTCTGTCTCTCTCTCTCTCTCTCTCTCTCTCTCTCTCTCTCTCTCTCTCTCTCTCTCTCTCTCTCTCTGCACGTGTATCTATTTGCCTTCATTGTTTATGTATGATATAACTAGGAGAGAAAGATACGCGGCAGATAATTCCATTTGCCACACAAACGATTATTAGCCGCAAAACAAACACAATCATCTGTCATCAAGTCTGCCAGCCCGACATGCTTGCCTTTGTCAGCATTCATTCGTCCTGCCCCAGTTGTCACGACATCCTGTCCAAGCCGTGTTGTTGCTGATCAATATGTATATTTGTATCAGTGACCTGAAGGGAGGAGGGAGGAGAGAGGAGGGAGAGTTAGATGATTGTAATGAACACGCGCTCACTTCCTGGCATGGCGTTGAAGTATCGGGTCACTTCCCCTCAAATATCATGTAGAGCTGTGGCTGGTTCTGGATTATGTATCGATGGTTTCAGAGCGGGGGGGGGGGGGGGGTTGGGGAGCGAATGTGCAGCTGTTTAAGCCTGGGAGCTTCCGTGGCGATGAAGTTACTGCCTCGCACTCCAAAGTTCGTGGGTTCAATTCCGGACTACGTCTTTCAGCTCACGAGTGCAATTTTCTTGGAGACTCCTGGGGATCATCGCTGGAGCTACGGAGTTCGTGCTTTGTGTGGCGCCTTCGGCAGGCCATTCTGGAGAAAGAGACCGAGCCATATGGGATGACACCCGGTGCAATGAAGTCGATCCTCGTGCCATTTAAATATTTTCTAAGCAGGACACTAGTGCTACACTTGATTAGCCTGTGACTGATCTTGTGGAAGAGAATTCTGATGACAGATTTATATGAGACTTCAATCAACTTTAAGGGACTGATCAACAGAAGAGATGTAATGGAGAAACTAGCCTTGTATAGGAAATATCGAAAACTTTACGACAATCATAACATTACAGGGAAAATACGGAAAAGGAAATAAAAGAAGCACCATCATCATCATCATGTGCCTTCCCGATACACGTGGGCGATCTTGTTTCGCCATTTCCCACAATCACCAGAGTCGTGGATCAGCTCTCCGTTCTTGTCTCGACAGACGATAGTTTGTTATATTGTGCTACAAAAAAAAAAGACATGAAAACTACAACCCATGGCGGTAAGGCAGCTGCAGAAGCTGCCGGATCAGCAAAGCAATGGTAAAACTGCCCACCTTTCGGAGCTTTGATCCTAGACCTGTTGCCGACCAAGCATTAGGGCCTGGCCTACCCTGCCATGACATTTAGTCTTGCATTTCCTCGCACTAGGATAAAACCTGTGCCCTCCCAATCGTACTCCTCCCACTGAAGCCGTTGGCACAATGTCGCGTGTCGGGTTTGGTGAGCGCTACCCAAGATTCGGAGGGTAACATAAATCAGGTAGTACCGCCTGCTATCATACGGTAGCTCAGTCGTATCTGACTAGATCTAACAGACATTGGACTGTCAGAGTTAACTTATCACAGGAGCCTAGAAAAGACCAATAAAAGTCGCTCTTACCACAGCCTCTAGGAAAGACTCTGGATCCTTGGATAGTGAGTCTGCCTCTTGCGTGTTCATGGCCACAGTGTAATTCGTGTTCTGTTTCATTATAATTATCTGGACAATTCTGACCCCTTCTGGCTCAACGAAATAACCACATGTCAATGTTTTTGACCTGTCATTGAAATTCCCAAGGAGCATCGGTTGCCCATTGTATGATACGCTTTCCTGACAGTTTGTCTGCGTGCCCAATTCTTACCCCTTTGAAAATAAAGTTCGTTCTTTAAAGAACGAACGAACAACTTTATTCTGAACTCTTGAATATAAATTGTGCTATTCATTCGTCCGTTCTTCGTGGCGTTCAGTTTTTGCCGCTGACTTGCTCCTAGGTCGATTCAAACTTAAATGAGAGAGAGAGAGAGAGAGAGAGAGAGAGAGAGAGAGAGAGAGAGAGAGAGAGAGAGAGAGAGAGAGAGAGAGAGAGAGAGAGAGGTTAGAAGCTTTTTTGTACATACCTTAAAGCGTGTTGTGTATATGGTGCTAGATCTAAATCTTTCTAGAAAAGTCGGCTCTTCAGGTATGATATGGTCAGTGTCACACCAAATTTAGCTTTGGCATACCTGGGAGCCATGGTCAATTAAACCAAAACACAAAAAAAAAAAAAAAACACAACAACAACGCTGAAACAAATTCGAACTCAGGACTATATTGTCGGCAGAAGAACCTAGCCACTACGTTACGCAGCTCCCGATCCTACGAGGGGAAGTTACTATGTAAATCATAAATGGCTGTAGAAAAATATCTAAAGATGATAACAACTTGAAACCAGTTTATTTTTATACATACATTGTCCCTTTATTTCTCAACATAATTTCCACCAACATTGATGCACATATCCCATCGTTTTATCAGTCCTCCCAAACCGGCCGCATAGAACTGCGTGCTCTGTTTTATAAACCACGTTTTCACTTCACATTCAACTTCGGCGTCATTCGCGAAATGTCTCCCGCCAAGGTGGGTTTCCTGTTTGCGTTGATTCGCTGTTTTATTTGTCCCGTAAAGCGGTGCATAGCTGGGTAGAAAACCGTACGAGGGCGAGTCAATAAGTAAGTCACACAGTTCTGTGGGATAGCAGGTAAATGAAAATAGAGCACGCAGTTCTATGCAGCCGGTTTGGGAGGACTGATAAGATGATGGGATACGTGCATCAATGTTGCTGGAAATGATGTTGAGAAATAAAGGGACAATGTATGTGTCGTGGATTACCTTTAGTGTCGTCCCTGGAGTGAGGGGAATCAACACCTACATTATATTTTAACCCCTTATCATTATCCTGGAGAATCCACTAGATTCTGTCCACCACACTCCCTCAGTTCATGGACACCTCTTTCTTTCTCTCTCTCTCTCTCTCTCTCTCTCTCTCTCTCTCTCTCTCTCTCTCTCTCTCTCTCGCTCTCTCTCTCTCTCTCTCTCTCTCTCTCTCTCTCTCTCTATTATCACTGGATCATGCCCCCTCTCATTCTTCCCCAACACAACATACTCAACAACTCTAGCTTCTAAAAATTAATAACAATTAATTTATTACAAGAAAAGTGTAATGTATGTGAGAAGTGTATGCGAAGAATGTGTGTCGTATACTATAATGTGTGTAGAATCGGACCAGCAGATTAGGAGCCAAGTCAGATCATCCTAGCAAGGTTACACCACAGCACGTTAGCTCAGCACATAAAGACCTCACCGAGCGATGTGTCTCTCCTGCCAGTCGCTGACTTTCTCTGGTAGCTACCTGGTAATCCATATACATGATCATCCGAAATAGATACAGTCTATAGTTTAACACTGATCCTGGATCGGTTACACACTGCATACTATAAGTCCCTATAGTTCTTAAATGTACCAATCCCTGTTCTGTGAAAATAGGTATCACTGTTATTGGTAACACACTTGATTCTATCTATTGTCTAGATTATCACAAACACAATGTCCCTTGTAATATTCCATTGGAATCTACAACTCCATGTGAATGCTACGTTTAGTGTTCCTTTTTAAGCCCTAGTGTTCATTTGATATGTGGTGTAAAAAACGAACATCACCTATCCTAGGTGAACCTATCACACAGGAATAGTTTATATGGTTTTTCTCAACTGAGCCATGTTCTGGTGGACCCTCCTGATCATGGGCCCAGCATAAACACTATTGTATAAACTTTCTTCTCTGAAGTTATTCATCTTATTAAAACATTGACTGTTCATCTCGTGTTCTTCCTACCCTGAGTAGAACTTCATCAAAACCAGTGTAGAGCTTCCTCGTAACTGGCGGGGAACCTGTTAGAGAAATAACACACCTGGTGAGAGCACTAGTCACTGACCTTACCAGCTGAGTGTAGGCCTACGGCCTCGCTCATATATTTATCAGCGAACTAAACTCTGTCATGGAGCAGAAGAGCTTATCACCTTGGTCCGAATTAGGATAAGACAAGGAAAAACCAATAGACAGAGTGCAGAACCCCAGTAGGCACCCCACTGGAAGACCCCACCAATGGACATTTCCCCCATCTCCCAACCCATCCTCAATCTCTCCAAATATCACCCCACTACACTATTCTCACTAGCAGAGCTAATTATCACCTCACTACCCTATTCTCAACTAGCAGAGCTAATTACCATATCACCCTAGCTAGTTTTTACAATGCAACTGCCTACAGTAGCCGACACTCTTTTACTGCCTAACCACAACGCAACACACTACGTTGAAGTCCTAAACTCTAACTATCACCAGTCTATCATACATTAATTATACCTAAATACAATATATGGAGTACCTTATGTAACACTGCTTTACTCCTGAATCACATCTACATTTTGCCATGACAGGCACGTGTATATTAAATTTAATTAATCCCGAACACGGTAGATGTTTTCCAAATTCATACAGAGCTAGCGAAACATCGTCCGTCTAGGCCAACTCTCTTGTTTACAATCGCTGCAACAAGTTAGGTTTTTCAAACAGCCTTGTATTGTTCTAGTGACGTCCTTTGATGTCAACACCAGATGGTCCCAAGGGCAGACTATCCATTTCCCTTACATCACAAGAATTATTGTCTCCCTTATCTCAACTACAGCACCCATCTCTCTTTTATCCTGCAGGTCGGCAAAATAACCTCGTCATATTTTCCGTCTCCCAGGGAGTTCTCAAGGACGGCTGTACCGTTTGATCTCACCGCCGCCAGTAACAAACAACTTGCAGCTGTGAATCAGACTGTCTCTGTTATTTGTATCATCTGATCGTTAACTTCAGTGGTTTTCGTGACAGTATGCATCAAAATAAACTGGTTTCAAGTTGTTATCCCATCCCATCATGTGCCATGCCGATAAGCGTGGGCGGTCATGTACTGCCATCTCACTCGATCACCAGAGTCGTGGATCAGCTCAGTGTTTCTGTCTCGACCATACCACGTGGCCAAGCCATCCAGGTATTATAGTTATTATCATCTTTAGTTATTTTTCTACAGCCATTTGTACTTACTTATTGACTTCCTTTTGTAAAATCGGTACCAGGACATTTCCTGAGATACTGTTGTTGTTATTCAATCTCTTTGAAATCAAGCGTAGTCCATACAAATGCTACTGTTACTTTTAGTAGCACTGGGCTGACTTTTTGCGTGTGGGTTATTCACCTATTACCAGTGTCCCTCGCCATCATGAGAACGCACTCCGACTTCATAGGAACTTGATATTTACGTCCCCCAAATCAAGGAGAAGAAGTCAACAATTTAGTCCAACTGTACGGGTTGAACCCACTACCTGGGCATCAGCAAACCGGATGTTTAGGAACGAGCGCTTCTATTCATTAGGACATGCTGACCCTCTTTCCTGGGATATGAAGACCGCCAATGTAAACTGACCTTGTCACCAATCAAGTGTTCATTGGTTTAAAAACGCCGGGTTATCACTGCATACTCAAAACCCCTCAGAGCTTGGAAAAGGGTCCTTGATTTGCACATGTTGATGAAATACTTATTTTGTTTCTCACACGCTCGCACCAGTTCCCAGAAATCGCACCACTAGGAAGTGATTCAACATGGTGTGACTCAGGTTGAGTAAGCCTCCTGTTAGTCAAGATGAATATCGGCGTTTTGCCATTTCATTGTCATGGAAAAGGCATAATCTTTGTATGCAATCTATTGTTCCTCTTCCTTGTCTAAACCCAACGTGGTTCACGCTGGATTTACACAAGGAAGAGAAACGAAAGATCACATACTCAGCATGCGTGTAATAATAGAGAAGTGTAGAGAATGTAATGTACACATATTCTCATGTTTTGTGGAATTTTCAAAGACACTTGGCTGTGTAAAACATCAGAAACTTTGAGAAATCATGAGGCAAATGGGCTTTCCATCACATGTTGTACAATTCATAAAAATGCTCTATCTAGCTAGACCAATAAGCAGCGGTTAGAATAGATGGCGAGACATCAGATTGGTATGACATCAAGCAAAGAGTCCCGCCAGGGATGTGTGCCGTCCCCCGATTTGTTTAACTTGTACATCGAAAATGTAACGAGAAATGTCAGAGATGATATAACCAGGGAGCAATATGATGCCCTAAATATCGGTGGTCATGAGATACCAGAGATTCGATATGCTAAAGATACAGTATTGCTATCCACAACACAGAATGGTAGGGAAAAACTGATAACATATTCCCCCCCCCCCCCCCCCCCCGCGCCCCCACCCCCATAGGGAAAAATCACAACTTACATATGAACAAAGATAATACATACATATAAAACTACCATGGAGAAAGAAATATATGTTAATGAGGAAAAATTGGAGATGGTGGAACATTTCGTATGTCTTGGGTCATTAATTACCAAAAATGGTAACACAATGAAAGAAATTAAAAGATGAATATTTATAGCTCTACAAAAACTAAAATAACTGAATAAATTGTGGCGTGGGACAGATAGATCTTCAAAACTTAGGTGTTTAAGAGCATACATCTTTCCCATTGCAACATACACCTGTGAAAACTGGACACTTACTAAACAAACTGAAAACCGCATACATGCCTTTGAATATAAATGTTGCAGGCGAGTTCTAAGAATATCTTAGATACAGAAAAGAACAAATGCATCCATACGACAAGATCTGGACTATTGAAGAAGGTTGCCTACTGAAGACGTTAAAGCAAAGAATTTTGATCACATGAAACGTCATGAAAGTTTGGAGAGAACAATAATGGATGGGGTAAATGTCCGGGAAGAGAAGAAGAGGAAGGCTAAAGAGAAGATGGGTGCAGGATGTGGTAGATGATCTCCAGATGGGTGTATCGGACGCGGGACACCTTGCTTATGACCGAGAAGTTTTCCGGAAGGTTGTTATGGAATCGAGGTTCCTCCCCCGATGTGTCTCCACCTTGCCGTGGTGGGGGAGCTTGCGTGTCCCATCGACCCCATGTGCTTGCCGATGGGTCAAAAAACTACATATCGGACAGCATATGGGATAGGGACCAGACTAAGAGAGACACAACCTGCTGCTCTGCAGGTGACTGAGGATAGCAGTCAAAAGTTTAAAAAGGTGCACGAAGGCACGAAGGCAGACGCTTTTGGTCCGGACAAAACTCTTAAGGCTCCCTGTCGAGGGCTGTGGCTGAACGCCTCTAAGCCACAAACCCTCACATCTGAGAGCCAGGCCGATACCCGCCTACCGAGAATAGAAGCGTGATACTGAGTAAGCTACATGCTCAGTTCTATTACATGTTCGAAGGCTCTCAGCTGGGGAATATGAGAGATTCCCGGATGAGAGGGCCAGGCCGTTTCTCGTCCACTGCTGCACGAAGGTAAGGTGCTGAGCCGGCAGCACATGTAGCCTACCTGGTGAGCGAGTACGAAAAGTCAGAAAAGTGCCCCAGTCGAAGGAAATGGCTACGAAAACTGTCTGTATCCAGCTCACAGAGAGTATAGACAAAAGTGGAAGAACGTCTCAATGACGCAAAATGGAACGCACGGCGAGCGGACCTATTGCGTGGTCTGAAGTCAAAATAAAAAGCTTACCGAGTGGATGTCGCTCGCAGTCTGACCGCTCCTGGTGTGTGTTTGAGCGATCAGTGGCAAACGGGTTGCCCAACACATGGAAGTGAGGAACTAAAGCAGCCATGAGCAGGACGTGGCAACTCCTCGGGTGAGCCCAGTCTCAGAGCAATATGTGCCGGCTCTGCAATTATGGAAGCCTCCTTGGATAGCAAGGGAATGCCCAAGGTCTGCCCCTGCCTTCCCTTGAGGGCCGACCTCGATGTCGCTGATCGTTCTATATTGACCAGCTGAGATGTTGGCGACATCACAACAGTCTTACGTGCTACGAAACCAGAGGAAGGCTAACCTCATTAAAAAATGCCCGCCGGAAGTCGGAAGTGTCGTCCTACGGGTGGCAAACTAAAAATTGACACTACGCAATTACGTCCGAGTGAATTGTCTCGTCCGATTGTCTCTTGTGCTAGGAACAGCTCTGACTACCTAGTTTCCGAATGCCGCTCTTGTTCGGAACAGCTCTGACTAGGTAGTTTCCGAATGTCCGACGTGTCTGGAACAGCTCTGACGGACACAACGACAAGCACATGTCCGAAAAACTCGCTTAGTGGATACTGACTGCAGACCAGCTTGGTTTGTGCGGGAAAGGCTCGGGGTGAACGAAATGCCCAATATATTGAAGTGAGGAATTAAAGCAGCCATGAGCAGGACGTGACGATTCCCTCTGTGTGCCCAGTACCAGGGCGCTATGTGCCGGCCCTGCAATTATGGAAGCCACCCAGGATGGCGGAAAATGCTATGGACTGTCCCTGCCTTCATTTGAGGGATGACCGTGCAGTCTCCGACTCTTCCAACTTTACCAGCTGGGAGGTGGACAGTACCACAAAAGTGAGAGTCTCCCAGGAATGCTAACCTGGTCAAAAATGCACGCTAAAAGCCGGATGTGTTGGCCTAAGGGTTTCGATCCAAGGGTGCCTAACTAGACACACCGCAATCACATCTAAAAAACACTCCGGATGAACGCAAAGAAGAAGAAGAAGAATCGAGGTTCTAGAAAGGACATGCTACTGAATATATTAATGAAATAAAATAACGTACGAGAGCAGAGAGATAAGAAGGGCAGAATCTGAGACGGATCTGCCCGCCCAATTCTTAACCCTTTGGAAATAAAGATTTTCTCTCTCTCTCTCTCTCTCTCTCTCTCTCTCTCTCTCTCTCTCTCTCTCTCTCTCTCTCTCTCTCTCTCTCTCTCTCTCTCTCTCTCTCTCTCTCTCTCTCTCTCTCTCTCTCTCTCTCTCTCTCCATAATTTATATTTTTAATGAGATTGTCCCACGAGGAGAACCCAACAAACAGACGAGCACAGCGCGAGAACTCGTCCTAGATTCGCTCATGACTGAATGTTCCAATCAATAGGCAGACTTACTCATCTGCTCCGTGTTGCTGGCCTTGTGGACAGAGCAACAGAGACTTTGGCAGCAGATGATAGTTTGTGTCTGGGTGATTGGAGCTGCGGGGTGTGGGTAATAGATGACAGTTTGTATCTGGGTTATTGGAGTAACTGAGTGGTAATATGTGACCGTTAATGTCTGGGTTATTGGAGTAACTGAGTGGCAATAGTTGACAGTTAATGTCTGGTTATTGGAGTAACTGGGTGATAATAGTTGACAGTTAATGTCTGGGTTATTGAAGTATCGGGGTGTGGGTAATAGAAGCCAGTTTATGAGTATGTGGTATTACGAATTGCGTGTTTAACCCTTGTATCATAATCACTCTGTCGGCTTGTCAAGATTACTCCAGAGGAAAGGTAAGACCAACACTTCTGGAACAAGACAAGCTGCAGAGGCTGCCGGATCAGCAAAACAATGTCGGAGTTTCGATCCTAGATCTGTTACCCACCAAGGCTTAGGAACTGGTCTGTCCCGCCATGATATTTAGTCTGTAGATTGCAATTCCTCGCACTAGGGTCAGGCTTGTATCCTCCTAATTGCCCTCCTCCGCCCGAAGCTGTTGGCACAATGTGGGAAGCAGGGTGTGGGAGTGCCGCATAACAATTGACGCTAACAGAAAGCAGGTAGTGTCACATACTGACATGCGGTAGCTTTGTCATAAAATAAAAATGTTTGCATATCCTTTACAGGACATCGCTGTCAACATCAGCATCTTTCAGCTGATTGTTGATTTCTTTGGCACGATTACGCTCAGTAGTTTGCCATTGCTTTCTGAGCGGCCGGCTCACATACCCCGTAAGTTACCGACGCGATTCGAACCACTGCTGATTCTCACAGTCGTCACGTTACTTACGAGAGTATATGAGATTACGGAGAAAATTTGCTAACCTCTAGGCCAGGAAGCCGGCAGCTTTGTCATACTAACTAAAAAAATAGTATATATAATAAATAGACCAGCGTATATATAATAAATATAACTTTGTCAAGGTAAGCTATTGCTGCTCCACACTCTGTAAATAAGTTTGTATAGAATCGCACATTCGTATCTCCAGTGTCAAGCAGCTTTCGCTTTAAATGGATGTACAAACAGGCATAGGTTTAACATAACTATACACTTCTATGTAACTAACTGACACTTGATTATTTTTCCAAAGATATCAAATACTGTATTAAAATTCACTGGCGTGCCACTGAAAAGTTGACGATGCCTGGTATATAGGCATCTTCTATTTATGAATCTTCAGCTATCTTCTGCTATGTGTGACATTTTGTACTCGTCTGTACATCTCTGGCACCATGTACCGAGAATCAGAACAGTCTCTGAATAAAACATAATCGACATTGACAGGATCAGCAGAATTATCTCACCCCTGCCCGGTGCATATTCACACAGTGAGTGCTTTCCGGGGGTGTTGCCAACAAAATTGGCTCATATTTATGATTGCTGTTGTGTGTATTGTTGCCGCTGCTGTTAATTTGCCCTGTTCCGGTTATTGTTCGCCGGAAACTCGTGTGGTTATTATGTCTTTGTTACATTTTATCGTGTCTTTTGTGTATCTATTTATTTCATTGGCATTCCATTGTCATATATATAATAAGTGAAAGATAATATCACCAAACTAACTGATCTGTGGATGTGAAATGCGCTTTCGAGTATATAACAAGTTACCGTTTTATAAGAGAAGTGACCAACAAATGTCACATAACCATTTGCTATGTAATCCCATGTTTTAAAGTCAGTTGCATATACTTTACAGAACGTAGCAGTCAACTCCAGCATTTTTGGCTGTTTATGATTCCAGGGTAAGCTTATACGTTCAGTAGTTTGCTCTTATGCGGACTTTGACAAATTATATTGCAGTATTGTTTGTTGGAGGACAAGGTGGATCTTGAACTCTGGGAAGTAAGGCCTCCTAGCTAGTGCAGTTGCTGCGCTCTGTGCAGGCTAGCGTTTTCTTTTTGCCCCCGACATTGCGCCGGGGTTTATCCCACATGGCTTGGTCTCTTTCAACAGGACGGCGTGCCAAAAGCGTCGCACAAATCACGAACTCCATAGCTCTAGCGACGACCCCCAGCAGTCTCCGAGAATACTGCAAACGTGAACAAAACGACGTAGCTCTAAAATGAAATCTATGATCCTTTTTTAAAATGCTGATTTAAAAAAAAAAAACGACAGTAAAATATCCATCACCTTACTGAAGATTCAAACTCGGTTCTTCCGAATGAAAGCCCGACTTTCTAGATATTCTGCCAGACATTCCTCCAACACTTCACTGGAGTAAATGGAGGAAGAGAAACGAATTATGTTATGACCTATTCCTTGGTGGGCCATGATTAGCTACTCTAGTATTGTTTGTTAAAGACCTAAACCCTTTGGTCAGGGCCCGACTAACTATGATATTGTTTATTATGACCTATCCTTAGGTCAAGGGGCCCTGGGCTAAATACTTTTGGTATTGTTTATTTGCCCCAATCCCAGGGAGTCATGACTAATTAAAATTCTGATATTGTTTTGTTATGAAACCCATTTAAAATTTCGTGGTGGATTAAAATCTTTTAAAAACGGGGGTTTATTTATCTCCTTCCCCTTAAAATGGGGGCCCTGGAAAATAATTTCAGGGGATTTTGAAAAATTCCCCGAAATTTACCTGTGGGGATTGCCACTATTTATTGGAATTTAAAATTGGGGTATGTTTTCATACTTGCGTTTTTTCCTTTGGGTGTGAACCCCCCAGGCGCGAAGGGCCCGTATTTTCGGATGAAGGGCATCCTGTTTCCAAAATTAGTGTGGGGGTTCATACCGGTCCTTGGGGGTTTGGGGGTGGGTAAATTTCCCTTTGGGCCTATGGCGGCTTAATTTGGGGGGTGCAGACTTTTTTGGGGGTTTTTTCGCCCTGCAGGCAGATACTCTCCGCTTCGGAAGAATAGCGATCCTACACGTTAGCCGGGCCCCCAAAAGGGACCTGTTTCCCCGGGACGCACGACTAGGACGTTTTTAGAAAAGGTCTTGGCCATATAAAACCCCTTTGGGCCCTGGTCCCTTTGGGAAAAGACCGCTACGTCCCCACATTGGGTTTAAATCGGGAGAGTAGTGGTGCTTCCCCCATCTAGAGCCATTATCGTTACATAACAATGAGAGTCACACCCTTGTGCAGCTACACTAATTAGATTCAGTTCATGAAGTTGGCAGAGCTGTTTTCAGTCCGTGAATTCACCTCTTCATTATCTCCTGCCTTTTTCTTCCTGCTCGTTCGCCCAGAAAAGAACGTTGATTACGTTTCCACGGGACAGAAAAGTCAAGACTAGCCATGTTAAAGACTTGCGCATGTCGCGTTAGGGTCCTGATAAGGTTGAGTAAATTTAGTTAGTGGACTTAACAGGACGTCAAAATCAAACCCGGGTGTTGATAAAGGTTTGGGGGTCCCTTTAAAGGGGGGAAATTTTACGTTCAGTAATTTGCCATTAAATAAATTTCACAAATTAAAATGGGGAAAAAATTTTTGTACAGATAAAAACTTTTAAAGTAATACAAGGCCCGGGTTTTTTCCCCCCGGATTTCTCCTCTCTTCTCTCCTCTCTCTCTCCGGCTTTTCTCTCTCTCTCTTTTCCTTTCCCCTCTCCTCCTCCCCCTTTTCTTTTCTCCCCCTCTCTCTCTCTCTATGTGTGTGTGTGTGAGGAAGTAATAATGAGAGAGATCAAAGAGAGACCAAGAATACGAGATGTAATAAAAACAATCTACGCAGATAACACAGTATTAATAGCGGAAAACGCAACAGATCAACAACTCTGGGACATTGCAGCAACAGAGAGTGCACAAAAAAAAGACCTGTCTTTGAATATCAAGAACAAAGAGAGTGTCTTGGCTGTATTCAAGAAACAGATGACACCAAAGTTTGAGATAACAATCTCAACAGAAACAGTGGCTATATCCAAGAAACAGATGACACCAAAGTTTGAGATAACAATCTCTACGGAAACAATGGTTATATCAAAGAAACAGATGACAGCAAAGTGTGAGATAACAGTCTCCACAGAAACAGTGGCTATATCCAAGAAACAGATGACAGCAAAGTGTGAGATAACAATCTCCACAGAAGCAGCGACTATATCCCAAAAACCAGATGAAACCAAACCGTGAGATAACAGTCTCCACAGAAACAGTGGTTATATTCAAGAAACAGATGACACTAAAGTGTGAGATAACAATCGCCACACAAACAGTGGCTATATCCCAGAAACAGATGACACCAAAGTGTGAGATAACAATCTCTACGGAAACAATGGTTATATCAAAGAAATAGAAGCAGGTCCACATGGCCGAATGGATAAGAACGCGTGTTCTTAAACATCTGGTGTGCTGATGCCGAGGCGATGACGAGGGGCACTGTTAATAGGGAAAGCTAATCCACTGTGGTATATTTTTCGCAAGCCGTCAACGTCGCTGTGAATATCCCCCGTAATACTATTTCAAGATTACCACCGCAACAGTTCTGGTTCGTTCCCTACTTCTAAAATCCTAATTTTACAACGACAGACTCATTTTCGACGGCATAGCCAAAAACGTGGACTGGAAAAAGCTAAGATAAAAACAGCAACGACCGGTGCACGGGTCTCATTGTGATACCACAAACTCGTCTTCGCTAGAAGAAGGCCTCAAAATCTCTACAAACGCAAGATAGAAAATCAAGTCAAGGGAAACGACGGACCAACCAATCAGCAGCCAGTGTATTTGAAAACCCAACCGAATCTAGGACCTTGCAACTTGGTGTTTACATGTGGTGGTGGAACCATTCAAAAAGAATGAAGGTAACACAAATATATTTTATATTACGCTAGTAAATGATCTTTTCCCAAAAAGAAGTCGGTAAGTCAATGTGTTGTAAACCACGTGATTAGTCCTTAAGAAATTAATATAGTAGAAACTAAATATTATATTCCGTTATCATAGTCATGGATAAACTGTTCCTTAGTTTCCTGTTTCCTTTTCTCCCAGGTAAACAACTTATTTAATGTGTAAGCATTAGACCTAGGTTGTACAATTTATTTCTTAAGAAGTTAAACTAAATCAGCAGTGATTAAAAGTGTGATTAACTTAAGATTTAGGAAGCTAAGAATACTTAGTTCAGTAAGAAGAAACTATTTTACATGTGCCAACACTGGTAAGAGAAATTAGTGTAATGTGTAACAAAAGTACATGAGCACCTGAGATGCAAGTAGATATCTATAGGGATCATAATTGTGTGTGTTGGGTGTCAGCGACTTGTGCGCTGCAGATTCTCACGACTCCGCTACTTTCGCACTGCACAAAATAACAATTCATGACATTTGCGAAAGGGATGCAATTTATTCAGAGCCGACATTTGAATGGCTCGACGAGCGTTGTACTCCATCATCATACACAACATGAATACATTAACGTGATGATAGATGATGTTAGCATTTCACAATCTAAATGAACAGCCCTATGTTTGCCTATGGCCTAGAAAGCTATCGCATTGGTCAAGGATACATCTGCTCTCTCTACCGTCTCCAGTCAGTCTGTCCACACGCTACACATTGCGTGGACAAGCACGGACACTTTACTCTCCGTGCAGTAGCCCTTATTGCGTGCATGGTCTTGCCAGCACGCTGGCTGGTGAGTTCGAGTAACCCGCCATATCACGGTTACTCGCAAAACCAGCTACCCAATTGCTTGGGGAAAGCCCTCGCTCATCTGTACTCATCGACCTCTGGTCTGACACAAATGTGTCTCCTTGTGAGGCTATTAATAGTACTCGGTGTCTCTCTTCTGTCCGGTGTCTCCCTACTAGCCTAGTGTTAACTCATTCTGTAAGCCCTTATTGGGGATGCTGACATGGGTAAAAGCACTCATGTGGCGAGTCAAATGTATTTTCATTCGTGTTAAACATGTGGATTTATCATTTGTGAGGCACATAATAATGCCTAATTATCATCCATGCAAACATGAGTATGATCTATGATAAATGATGGTGGAAGGAGTGAAGTTCTATTATGATTTCAGTGGTGGTGAATATATGAATTTATCATGTGTAAATCACATCAGAATGCCTAATTATCAAACATGCCAATATGGTTATAATTTCTGATGAATGAACAATCTATGTAATTGATGAAAGCATGCCTGTTGTGATTCATGTGTGATTTCATTATTGTTAAACATATGTGAATGTATCATTTGTGAACCACATCAGCATGACTTATTATCATCCAGGAAAATGTAATTTCTGATGAATGATTGTAGGATGATTGAGATTTCATTGTATTGTCATTGTTGTTGAATCTCTGAATTTATCCTGTGTAAAGCAAATACATATGCTTAATTGTCATCTATACAGATATGATTGTGTCTGATGAATGATTGTAGAATGATTGAGATTTCATTGTGATGTCAATGGTGTTAAACATTTAAAGTTATCATTGGGAAACCACATAAGTATAATTACTTATCTTAATGCAAGTATGAGAATGATTTCTGATGAATGAGTATGAGTGAGATGAAGAGACATGCTAAGAGGAGTATAAGCTGGCATGCAATCTCATGATAGAAGGTAACTTTGATGTGTAATGTCCTATCTATCAGAAGAGAACATGTTCGGGATAACCCATACACTAATTAATAATTTAGTGTACTCTGACACATGACGCCACTTTGTATTATATATCGCTCTGGTTACCATAATCTGGTTTTGTGTCTTAAGCATGACACCACTCTGTATTACATATAACTCAGGTTACAAACATATAGTTTTGTGTGTCCTGAATAATGACTGTAATGATGATTATGATAATGATAATGATGAAAATGTTAATGATGATTGAAATAACAATGATGATGATTATTATAATGAAGACGATGATTGTAATGATACGGATTATGATGATAATGATATAATGATAATGATGAGAAGGATGATGTTGATTGTACATAACAATGATGATGATGATGATCTTACATCCATGAGAAAGGTAGGGAAGATAATTTCTCCCTTGAAGCATTTAATTAAGAAGAATGCACCTGAATACTATACAAGAATTGAGATCATGATGTACTTATATTGTTTATAAGCAAAAATACTCATTGCAATGGGGAATGATTTTTAAAACCCTTAATATATGAGGCAATTTTCCTTTAATGAAAGAAAATGTAGAGAAAATAACTAGGTACAGAAGAGGATGGTAAACATAGTTGTCAAATTCCAAATCAATCAAGGTATTACTCAACCTGGACATCATGATGACAGGCATAGGTGAAGATGAAACTGCACATTTGCTAGTCTAAACCTTGAACACCTTATAATGGAAGATTGGATGGGGAGCAACTAATTCTGTTACTGATAACTCATTGAGAACACCAAGACCATCTGTCTCATATGTTTATTTTCATCTAGGAACAAGAGTCTTTTTTATTGATTTCATTTGTTGTGTTCTTAAGAGTTTACAACATTTCGGGCTTCCGGTCGCCAATATGACGGTTAGGCGTTGAACCGTTTAGGCCTGTGGTGTGTTTATGCTTGCAGCTACGGTTTGCAATCGCATTTTCCTCATGTTGGACTGGTAGTACATGGTTCCGTCGCCCTGCTACTGAGTGAATGCGTGGGGGACACTGTGAGCTGTGAAATTTGTGGAGAATGCTTTTACATCTGTCCTATTAGTACCGGGAAAATCAACAATATAAAACCCAGGAAGATACATAATTTCAGGAAACTATTGACCATAGGGATCCAAGAACTCTGGAATATAGCACCCTGATTGCATAACCAGTGTCAGACTTACCTACCGCAAGGAAAGATGGATAGTCACTAGCACTGAGGAACTGGACTATCATTGATGTTAAAGAAACTGAAAGGTATTAAGGTCATAGATAGTTATAATGATATATATGTATATGACCTTTGTTGTGAATTGGATTAATATTTTATGACATGTATGACCAAATATCATCATTTATGTATAATAAATTATGAAAATAAGGGTTATTTTCTCTTTGAGAGTTTTCTTGTCGTAGTAAAATTGTTTTAAACTAACACCCCTAGAGTAATAATTATTTAGTTGGTAGAGTAGAGGCAAGGAACCACCAAGAGGATATTTTGGATATTCAGAGAAAACGTTTAATTGGTTTCCTGGAGGTATTCCTTGGTTCTCTGAAACTCTATTTACGGTCTCAAACCAGTAACAGATAAATTAATTATCAAGGGCAGGATTACATTGAGAAAGATGAACTTAGTATCCTTTCTCTCTTTGGGGTTATCCTTCACAGCTATACATCCGACAATAATATGAATAATGTGTATGGACTATGCTTGAGTTCAAAGCGAGCGAGCGCAAAAAAAGAAAAGAAACAGATGACACCAAAGTGTGAAATAACAATCTCCAAATAAACAGTGGCTATATCCAAGAAACAGATCACACCAAAGTGTGAGATAACAATCTCCACAGAAACAGTGGCTATATCCAAGAAACAGATGACACCAAAGTGTGAGATAACAATCTCCACAGAAACAGTGGCTATATCCAAGAAACAGATGACACCAAAGTGTGAGATAACAATCTCCACGGAAACAGTGGCTATATCCAAGAAACAGATGACACCAAAGTGTGAGATAACAATCTCCACAGAAACAGTGGCTATATCCAAGAAACAGATGACACCAAAGTGTGAGATAACATTCTCCACAGAAACAGTTGCTATATCCAAGAAACAGATGACACCAAAGTGTGAGATAACAATCTCCACAGAAACAGTGGCTATATACAAGAAACAGATGACACCAAAGTGTGAGATAACAATCTCCACAGAAACAGTGGCTATATCCAAGAAACAGATGACACCAATGTGTGAGATAACAATCTCCACAGAAACAATGGCTATATCCAAGAAACAGATCACACCAAAGTGTGAGATAACAATCTCCAAATAAACAGTGGCTATATCCAAGAAACAGATCACACCAAAGTGTGAGATAACAATCTCCACAGAAACAGTGGCTATATCCAAGAAACAGATCACACCAAAGTGTGAGATAACAATCTCCACGGAAACAGTGGCTATATCAAAGAAACAGAAGACACCAAAGTGTGAGATAACAATCTCCACGGAAACAGTGGCTATATCAAAGAAACAGATGACACCAAAGTGTGAGATAACAATCTCCATATATATAGTGGCTATATTCAAGAAACAGATGACACCAACGTGTGAGATAACAATATCCACAGATGTAGTGGCTATATCCAAAAAACAAATGACACCACAGTGTGAGATAACAATCTCCACAGAAACAGTGGCTATATCCCAGAAACAGATGACACCAAAGTGTGAGATAACAATCTCCACGGAAACAGTGGGTATGTCAAAGAAACAGATGACACCAAAGTGTGAGATAACAATCTCCACAGAAACAGTGGCTATATACAAGAAACAAATATATCAAAGAAACAGATGACACCAAAGTGTGAGATAACAATCTCAATATATATGGTGGCTATATCCAAGAAACAGATGACACCAACGTGTGAGATAACAATCTCCATATATATAGTGGCTATATCCAAGAACCAGATGACACCAAAGTGTGAGATAACAATCTCAATATATATGGTGGCTATATCCAAGAAACAGATGACACCAACGTGTGAGATAACAATCTCCATATATATAGTGGCTATATCCCAGAGACAGATGACACCAAAGTGTGAGATAACAATCTCCACATATATAGTTGCTATATCCAAGAAACAGATGACACCAAAGTGTGAGATAACAATCCCAACCTGCCAGTCTCGATCTGTGAAGAGACATGAATGTCCACGCCAGTGGACAAGGCACAGAATGATGATTAGTAGTAGTTCGCCGTTACTTTCCGATCGGCCGACGCCTCATACCATTAGATCAACGCAAAACCATCTGCTTCTGAATCCTCCGCGGCAGATTTCAAACCCTGGACTCGGTTTGTCGGGGAATTGTGAAATTGTGTTCATTAACCCCTAAGCTACACACGGAGGCAGGTTTAGTAAGGGATGTCCCAAACATCAACTGAACGAACTTAACCTGCTCCACCAGGCTGGCAAGCCACGAGGCCAAACAACATTCACTCATTTTTTCTCCTGTTTCATGAATTGTGTGCTATCTGATTTCTGTTGGGGTTAAGCCATGCACTCAGGACAAATACATAGGTGCTCAGATTATATCACCAACCCCCCCCACCCCCCCCCCCCCCACCCCCACCCTCCCTACATATATATACAACAGCGCCCGACAGCTATTAGTGCCAGTTTTCTTTCTTCCTCTACTCTCGACATCTCTCTAAAGGCGTTAATAACATCGTCACGATCCATAGCCAGACCAAATGAAGGGTGTCGCTTGTCGTCCCGGGAGGAACGTGGACTCAACAAGCACACCTTTAAGATCCTATTTATACTTTGGGATTATTGACATACTTTAGTCTACACTCCTCCGTTCTGTCTTCTATTCACGAACTCTCTCTCTCTCTCTCCTCTCTCTCTCTCTCTCTCTCTCTCTCTCTCTCTCTCTCTCTCTCTCTCTCTCTCTCTCTCTCTCTCTCTCTCTCTCTTATTCCTTCCTAACATACCCTGACAACAGTTTCCTCCAACAATTAATAAAATATTTATTGCTGAAAACTATGTCTGGTGTATGTATGGAATGTGTATATGTAGTTGGTAGTGTCTTCTATTGTGAGTGCGAGATAGGACTCTGGAATTCGTATGTGCCATATCGTTTCTCCCAGCTTTATACGGCCATGCAACAAGACATCACATATATATATATGGACAGCTCTCACCCTGGATGTTCCGTTCTGCCTGAGTCTGGACGTAATCCAATCGTTAGAAAATGTTCAATGCGGTTATGATAAGTTTCTGAAGTATCCAGATTTCCCCTTTTGAACGTTAATAAAATCCATCAATGAAACACATCACCACTGTATACCACTGTCTAGATCTTACAATAAATGTTCTACACACTGTCTTCAGTTAGTAAATTTTTATATTAGTCCACAGTGCCAATGTATGCAGTTTTAGGTCGCGCTGACTTCAGCAGTTTAACGTCCTTTACATCACTTTTTTAACCTCGATTTAATGTTATTTATACAGAGGTCTTTTATGGTTGATTGGGTATCTCGTCTCACGATTAGAACATGTCTATGTTCTTAGTGGTTCTAGTGACGTACTTTCTCTGCACCCGTGAAGTAAACTTCATTTCTTCTCTGAGTATGTCAAGAGTGTTAGTGGAACCTGTGGGAGATATATTTAATCAGATGATATGAGTCTGCTTCATACTATTTCTTATGTGAGAATATGTCTCCCGGCCGTACTTAAGACGCTTCCGAAAGATACTCTGACATAAGACATATGAGTTCACTAATGTCTAAACGATTAGCTAAACGACGGAAAAGGTAATTGCAAAGCACAGACACCCAGTTCCCTAAGCTAGATTACTAAGCTAAAGCTAGATTACCTTATATTTTCTATGCTAGTCCCTGAATCGAAATACACAAGTACATAAAGCACCAATGCCCCATCGCCTTTAAACAATAAGGAGCCGATATATTTCTTTCCTAATTAAGGACGCATAGATCCATTCATCATCCCGTTTGGTAGCACACTAAACCAGAAAAACAAGTTTCCCATTATTTATACCTGGGTCCAAGTCTCCGTTCTGTTTGATGTTCATACCTCAACAGTCGTATTTGCCGTTTTCAAAGGTTTGTGAAATCACGTATACATTCGTGGCAGCTTCGTTCCGTTTTCTTCGCTGATTCCCGCTTTCCCAACTCTCGTACATCAGTCATTTTTAATGCTGTGATCCACGTCTTCGTGTTTCCTAAACCTCCCGTCTCCGTTTTGTCCGCCCGACAAGATCGGCAGTCAATGACCCCTTATCACAACTGTAATTTTCTTCATTACCATCCATCCATCATGTGCCATGCCGGTAAGCGTGGGCGGTCATGTTCTGCCATCTCACTCGATCAACAGAGTCGTGGATCAGTTCCGTGTTTCTGTCTCGACCATGCCACAAGGCCAAGCCATCCAGATACTTCTTTCTAGGTCTTCCCCTTGGTCTGTTCCCCTCGATCTTACCAGTTATCACCAAGTTCTCCAAATCATTTCTTCTCATAACATGCCCAAAAAATTGTGACTGTCTACGTCTAATTCTCTGATAAGTTTACGATCTTCATTTGTTTCTTGAAGGACTTGTTCATTGGTCTTTCTGGCTGTCCATGGTATTCTTTGCATTTTCCTCAGAAACCACATTTCTACAGCCATCAGATGTTTTTCAGCCTGGCTGCTCATTGTCCAAGCTTCACATCCATATAAAAGTACAGGTTCTATGTAGCATCTCAACACTCTTTTTCTCGTTTCAATTGACATCTTTTTATTGGTCAGTATGTTTTTCATCTTGCTAAAGGCTACTTTTGCCATGGCGATTCTTGTTCTAATCTCTTCAAGGCATCTCCCATCAGATGTTATTACTGTTCCGAGATAAATGTACCTATTCACTTGTTGAAGAATATTCCCATTTACTTGTATATTACACTGTGGTATTTCGTTCTTCCTAGTGACGACCATAATCTGTGTCTTTTTACAATTTAGTTCTAACCCTTGTTGTTCACTGTGTGTAACAACCGCATCTACTAAATTTTGCAGGTCCTTCATTATCATTCGGTCAATAACCTTCAATTTGTCCTCGCTCAAAACTGAAGGCTTGATTGTTATTCTGACTCAATGTCCATAATTTTCCATTCTCATACGTTGCAAGTAATTTTATATAGTTAAGTTTATCTGGGAATCACTAAACTCACAGTATCCCGTGACAAAGGGGATACAGAGCCAGCAAGTTTATCAGCTCGTTATTTACCTCAACTAATTGTGTGTAATAGATACAACGTGTATAATTTGCCGTAACACATATAAATGTATGCAAATGAGTGTAATAATTACAACTGTGTATAATTATCATTATTTTCTTTTGCATAATTACACTGCAAGGCAATCGTTCCTCGATATTGCCCTAAACGGTGCCTTGTGAAAGTGTTCAGAGATTCCGCAATGTACTGGCAACATGCCAGATAGTTTTGTGTTCATTTTCTCAAGCGCTGATTGAAGTAGCCTGCCTCTGTGATCTTAGGGTAGCTAACTCAGTTCCATAATTCCGTCATACCGAAGTCTTTCTTTCATGATGTGAAGCCTTCTTCTAGAGCTTTCTTCTGCAACATTTTTTCTAGAGCTTTCATCTGGAGCTTACTTCTGGAGCTTTCTTCTAGAGCTTTCGTCTGGAGCTTACTTCTAGAGCTTTCTTCTGGGGGATTTCTTCTGGAGCTTTATTCTGTGGGATTTCTTCTGGGGGATTTTTTCTAGAGCTTTCTTCTTGGGGGATTTCTTCTGGAGCTTTCTTCTAGAGGATTTCTTCTGTGGGATTTCTTCTGGAGCTTTATTCTGTGGAATTTCGTCTGAAGATTTCTTTTGTGGGACTTCTTCTGAGGCTTTTTTTTGTGGGGGATTTCTTCTGGAGCTTTCTCCTTGAGCTTTCTTCTTGAGCTTTCTTCTGAGGCTTCCTTCTGGAGCTTTCTTCTTGAGCTTTCTTCAGGGCTTCTGGACACGAGAAAGGGAGTTGGCTTCTCACGAGCTGATGCTGGAGTGTGAATAATAAATAAAATGGCATGTCCTTTGTCGGACGTTGCAATCAGACCCAGCTGCTTTTCTACTGTAATTAATTTGTCCTTGCGTTCCGTACGAGAGGTCAACAATGTGGGTCCAATTGATCGGCGCTGGAGACGAACCCCCATTGCCGTCGTCAGAAGAGAAAGTTTAAGCGTATTAAACCTCTCAGCCACACCGACACACACAGACACATACACACACCCACACACCCACACACACACCACACACACACACACACACACACACACACACACACACCCTTTAGCCTGAACAGCAATACAAAATATTAACCTAAGAAGTTTGACAAATGGAGAGGGGAAAAACAACGCACATACACACACGCTCGCTTGAGTACACACACGCTCGCACGCACACACACACACACACACACACACACACACACACACATATATATATATATATATATATATATATATATATATATATATATATATATATATATATATATATACAGGCAAACTTTTCGATCGAAGTCTTTTTCAAGGAACAAAAAAAAAACCCCAATGAAATCAGTCAAAACAATGAAATACTTATCGCAACACCCGAGTTGTAGTCCGATGAATAAAAACAATATTTGGAAGGCCCGATATACGGAAGTGAGGCTAAGCAGCCATGTGCAGCAGGACATGGCGATTCCTTGGGTGAGCCCAGTACCAGAGCGCTATGCGTCGGCTCTGCAATTATGGAGGCCTCCTTGGATGGCGGGGAATGCCCATGGTTTGCCCCTGTCTTCCCTTGAGGGTTGACCGGGATGTCTTCGGCTGTTCTAAATGGGCTTACTGGGATGGGGGATGACACCACCACAGTGAGAGTCAAATTTCCTAAGAAACCCCCGGGAAGGTTAACCCGGTCAACAAATGCCCGCAGAAGTCGGATGTGTCGTCTTAACGGCGAAAGAACGCAGCTCTGCTGTAAACAGGCACAATGCAATCACGTTCGAAAAAATTCTCCGGATGAACCCAGCAGAAGAAAAAGAAAACAATATTTATTTTAAAATATCAATAAAACCCACATGTTTTTCTGTTGGACTCTTTCCTTTTTATTGTCTGACTATTCGTTTTTTTTTTTTTTAAATTTTTATTTGACTTCTTTTTTCCTGCCTTTCTTTCGTATATCTTGTCGCCTCTTACTTTCAATTTCCACCCCCCCCCCCCCCAAGCGTCTTCTTTCCTTGTTTAGATATTTTATATCGTCAAAGACCGATGGCCACTCGATGGGTGATATGGTTAACATCCCCCGGGCTGCCTTTACTTCCCAGACAATTTCCTAACACCTGATTGTTAGGGTGGGTCGACCTGTGAACCCAGGTCGGTGAAGAGGAATCCTCATATCCCCTTTCTATGAGTGCTCGAACCACGGGATCGATAGGCAACCGCGCATGCCCACTACCGCTGCTCCCAAGACATAAACATGCATGCTGTGTATTATAACGATATATAATAATCATAGATAAACTATTTTCATAAATAATAGGGATCTGGGATAATAAGGTAGCAGGGATAATAAGGGATTATGGAGGGAGGGAAGAATAGAAATGCAATCTCCCACTAAATGACTTGTGACCTTTCACATGGAGAGCTGGAACATAATTCCCTACAGTGACTCAGGGGGACGGCCTCGACCAGATAACATCATTAGGGAAAACTAATCGCGGTAAGAACTCACAGACACACGAGTGCCAAGTTGACAGGCCTCCCACGAAGGTACTACAGCTGTTGTTTCTAGCCAGTTGATGAGGCACTCAAGAATACAGTCGGTCACTTTTATTTCCCTACCATTGTTCCAACTTGTTAACATAATTCTCACTCTTTATGGTTCTTCTTCTTCTTCTTCTTCTTCTGCTTCTTCTTCTTCTTCTTCTTCTTCTTCTTCTTCTTCTTCTTCTTCTTCTTCTTCTTCTTCTTCTTCTTCTTCTTCTTCTTCTTCTTCAGCATTCCGAGCCATTAAGATTCTTTGCTGCAGATACAAGCCGTCTCCATTCGTCTCTCTGGTTGACCTTCTCTTGCCAGTCGCTGATTCCAAGTGCTTGTAGGTCTGTATGTATATTATCTCTCCACCGTCTTCTTGGTCTAACTCGGGGTCAACGGTCATTTATTTCTTGAGTGTAAGCGAGTTTTGTTTCCCTATTATCTTCCATTCTTTCTATATGCCCCAGCCATTACAGTCTATTAGCCTTCATGATACCAGTGATTAGCGGGGACTTAAACAGATCATAAGTGTCTTTGTTGCTTCTTCTTTTCCACTCTCCACTTTGTGTATCCCTAATGGGACCCAAAGATGCGTCTTAAGACTTTGTTCTCAAAGGTTTGTAACAAGGCTTCGTCTCCTTTCGTTGTACTCCAGGTTTCAGAGCCATACAGCACAACTGGTCTGATCAGTGTTTATTGTGATCTTGGTGTTACGAGATAGCGCATTTGATTTTAGTAGATGTTGTAGTGCCCAAATAAGTCAGTCCGAATTACGAGGCTTATTTATCTGTTTCGTAACAAAATGGTTTTTACAAAGGTGGGGATGTTAACCCCACGCTTCAACCCCCAACCTGGAGGACCAGGGTGTTTCTCTTTGTCTGTTCTCTACCCTTTGACCTGTCCGGCTTGAGAGGCCCTGCTGGTAGCTTCGCTACCGCCGGCATAGCTCTCAGGGTCATTGAGAAACTCAAGCTCCCCCACCACGCCAAGGTGGACAACTCTGCATGGTTCACGATTTTAACATTTGTATTGCGTTCACTGGCTTTGAACTCCAGCGTAGTCCATAAACGTGTATTACTTCTAGTAATACAGCTTTACAGAACAGAGTTACACAAAACACAGGACGTTGCGGCCACTAGACTTCATCAGCAAACAAATACATACACAAACACAACATATAATCACGGAGAAGACCGCGTTGCGCTGGGTTTAAATAAGTTGGTATGAGAGCCGGTCGTTCATAAAGCAATAGGAAACTACTGAACGTAAAGTTACCTAGACATCAACAACAGCAGTAAAATGTTGGTGTTGACAGCGATGACTTGTAAAAAGGATATGCAAAAATCACAGCACCTGGTGTACACCTACCGCGTGTGAAGGTCTTCTCTGGAGTAGATACGTGTCTGCCGACGGTTGTTTACGGCTAAATCACATTTCCAGGAAAATAACGTGTTGACCCAGAAGCTGAGTACAATTGATTGATTAGTCACAAGAGCTGAAATCCGATACGTGAAACGATGAGTCGTACGCTGATTCTCATACTTTCACAACAGCTGTGTGTGCGCGTGTGTGTTTGGGGAAGGGGCGCAATGGTAGTTTATGGAGAGAGAGAGAGAGAGAGAGAGAGAGAGAGAGAGAGAGAGAGAGAGAGAGAGAGAGAGAGAGAGAGAGAGATGGATGATTCACACTTGGAAGGGTGGTCACGGTCAGGGGAGATGATTGTATTGTTATTTTTGCGATAGAATTTTGATTTTATGTAACAAAGGAGTGAGTGAAAGAATCCTGGACTGAAATTCTTGAGGTTACTGTGTACATAATAGTGATTAGTATAAGGAAGCTTGATCAGCAGTTGTAGATGTAGTAGTACTAGTAGTAGTAGCAGTAGTAGCAATAGCATCAGTATTAGTAGCAGTAGCAGCAGTATTAGTAGCAGTAGCAGCAGTATTAGTAGCAGTAGCAGCAGTATTAGTAGCAGTAGTAGCAGTATTAGTAGCAGTAGCAGCAGTATTAGTAGCAGTAGCAGCAGTATTAGTAGCAGTAGCAGCAGTATTAGTAGCAGTAGTAGTAGAAGCAACAGAAGAAGCAGTAGTAGCATTACTAGCAGTAGCAGTAGAAGCAGCAGCAGTAGCAGTAGCAGCAGTATTAGTAACAGTAGTAGTACTAGCAGTAGTAGCAGTAGTAGCAATAGCAGCAGTATTAGTAGCAGTAGCAGCAATATTAGTAGCAGTAGCAGCAGTATTAGTAGCAGTAGCAGCAGTATTAGTAGCAGTAGTAGTAGAAGCAACAGAAGAAGCAGTAGTAGCATTACTAGCAGTAGCAGTAGAAGCAGCAGCAGTAGCAGTAGCAGCAGTATTAGTAACAGTAGTAGTAGAAGCAACAGAAGAAGCAGTAGTAGCATTACTAGCAGTAGCAGTAGTAATTGCAGCAGCATTAGCAGTTGCAGCAGTAGTAGCAGTAGCAGAAGCAGCATCAGTAGCTGTAGCAGCAGTAGCAGTAGTATCAGTAGCAATAGCAGCAGTAGTAGCATTACTAGTAGTAGCAGCAGTAATTGCAGTAGCATTAGCAGTTGAAGCAGCAGCAGTAGCAGCAGCAGTAGTATCGGTAGCAGCATTAGTTACAGTAGCAGCAGCAGTAGCAGTACCAGCAGTAGTACAATTAGAAGTAGTTGTAGCAGTAACAGTAACAGGAGTAGCAGCAGTAGTATCAGTAGCAATAGCAGCAGTAGTAGCATTACTAGCAGTAGCAGTAGTAATTGCAGCAGCATTAGCAGTAGAAGCAGCAGCAGTAGCAGCAGCAGTAGCAGTAGTATCGGTAGCAGCATTAGTTACAGTAGCAGCAGCAGTAGCAGTAACAGGAGTAGCAGCAGTAGTAGTATCAGTAGCTGCAATAGTAGCAGTAGTAGTAGCAGTGGCAACATTAGTAGCAGTAGTAGAAAAAGAAGAAGCAGAAGATGATGATGAAAATGGCGAAGAAGAAGAAAATAAGAAGCGTAAGAAAAGAAAAAGAAGAGGAAGGAGAAATATGTAAAGGATGTGAAGAGTGAGGACAACATCTAAAGAAGACAACAACAAAGTTAAACAGAGGTAAATAAAAAGAACGAGACACAAAGAGAGGGAGAGAGAAGAAATGCTAGACATGTTTTAGTATGTGAAAAATTAACTTCATTCAGGAGAGTGTCATAGACGTGACCCGTCCACGTCAAAGGACCGGTACCACCCGCCTAGAAGCGTATCCAGTATATGGTGCAAGCCTCATATTTACATAGAACATTCGGCACTTAAGGGTCATGTGATCAATATCGTGCTGGTCGATTTTATTTCCCAATGCAATTCCTGGTACTCATTTCAGGCGGGGGTCAACATGGGAGTCCTTGTATATATATATATATATATATATATATATATATATATATATATATATATATATATATATATATATATATATATATATATATTTGTAATCCGTCTAGATGCGAAATATTTGAACCAGCGACCACCGAGATGTCAAGTAAACGCGCTAGTAACTGCTCTACCGCGGGTCGGCTTCTCTCTTCTCGTCTTGCCCCACCCAATAGAAGGTGGGTTACAAAAGGGTTTAAACGGCTTCTTTGCACATAGTTTTATCTCATATGGCTCGGTCTCTTTCCACAAGGTGGCCTCGCACAAAGCACGAACTCCGTAGCTCCAGGAATGACCCCCCAAGAGTCCCCGAGAAAATGACATTATTGAACCCAACGACGTATCTCGGAATCGAACCCACGAGCGTCGGAGTGCAAGGCAAACGAGATAACCACTTTGCCAAGTAGACTTCCAAAAGAAGGCGGGAAAACATAACTGCCAAAGCCGGCAGGTGCAACATTGCATGCTGATGCTGTGGCACACTCAGACAAGTGATCACAGACGCATGCTTCACAGGGTGCACGAAATCACAGAACAAACCTGGCAGCACGCAAGTCCAATGGGTTAATATTCAACGATTAAGAATGTAATTGTCTTTCGTTGAGCCTACTAGCTAAACTCGCAATATTGTCCCGACAACCGAGCGTGCTGTCGAGGGTATTCAATTGTCGGTTGCCATGTCTGGTTGGCCATTTGCCTGTGTTGGGCTGATATCTTTCTGTCTGTAGTCTGGATGGTCTCGCTGGACAATTGGCATCCAGCTCTATCTCTAGCCATTACTTTGCCATTACACATCAGCCGTTATTTATAATACTATAATTGACTCCTTCTGCTCCAGCCAGTTGTGTCATTAACCCACTCTGTCCTAGTTATTACATTAACTTTTCTTTTTCTCTAGACAGTTTTATGTGAACTCACTATTCCGCACTTATTACTTTGACTCCATACCGCCATACAGTCTTTACATTAAACAGCTTTGTTGCAATTATTACTATAAAGCTCCACTCCCCATTCTACATGAAGTCAATATATCAATTCTTATTTTAGTTCCTCGTAAAACGTGAAGACACTTATAGACTTTCCGTGACGAAAGCTGGGTGTTTTTAAGATAGAAATTATGTTTGTTTTCAAATATAACGAACTTTGCTTTCAAAGGGTCACAAATTGAGCACTCATGCCCGTATTACATTCGGCCCTTCCAAGCACTCATCTTTCGTACATCGTACATCAATTATACGTTATGTATTATGCATGTCACATTCAGAGAGAGAGAGAGAGAGAGAGAGAGAGAGAGAGAGAGAGGGAGAGAGAGAGAGAGAGAGTATGAAACACATACACAGACAACTACAATCAAAGAAATGATTGGGCAGACGTATGAGTGGACCGAAGAACGTATCGATGGGTGGATAAATAAAAAGTACGTAGGAAGATAATTAGGTAGATAGGAAGGTATGAAGATAGGTAGAAAGATAATTGGTATGTAGAAGGAAATAAACAGGGAGAGAGAGAGAGAGAGAGAGAGAGAGAGAGAGAGAGAGAGAGAGAGAGAGAGAGAGAGAGAGAGAGAGAGAGAGAGAGCGTGACTGAAGGAGAATGTGGTAGAGACGGGTATGGTGGGAGAGCGTGTGGCACACACACACACACACACACACACACACACACACACACACACAAACACACACACACAGGGAGAGAGATAGTGGAGGAGGTGGAGAAGAGAAACTAATTGCGCAATATAAGATTATATATCACTTCAGTTTATCAGTATCGAGCCAAATTCATGCCACATTTGACCTTTCTCAAATTCCCCATTGTTTCACAAATTCCCCCGCAGAATGTCGCAGACGGCGTCCTGTTCCCGACACTCTCTGCCATTTGGTCCTCAAATTTGATAAGCCCTCTGGCCAGAACCTTAATTCCCCCCGCCTGTTTTGTTTCTGTGTGTAAAGTACTATTCATGATGTGTCGTTATTCCTCTTCAACTTTAGAAAGTGTATAAGTTCTTGAGCCTTTTCCCCGGGTAAAAAATTACGAAGTACTGATCATCACTTACAGGAAACACGCGAAAGTAACGTTGACTTATGGCGTTCTGGTTGCTAGTGACTGCGTCGTTTTTTTTTTGTTTGTTTTTTTTAAAATTAGTCTTGTAAAAGAAGCCTTGCTGTAAGGAGATCTGCTCGAAAGTTAAGCCGAATCCCTTAGAACAGTGGTTCTCAACCGGTGGGGAATCCCCCTCTCCAGGGAGAATTTTAGGGTTTCCAGGAAGGGGGGGGGGGGGGGATTAAGATTATTTCAAGATCGCGTTAATACAAGAATCGATTACTTGATATTGTTTTTTCCCTTCATACTGTACGGTTATGTTCAATTTATAAAGTAAGTAGACCGACAAATCATGTTTTATGTGGACGTCTAGACTTGTTTTAGTATGTGCTATTAAATTTAGCTTTCATTATTACGGATACTGTGTAGGGACAGGGGCGGGATTTTTAGGTAGGAAATACGAAAGGGGGGGGGGGGGGGTGACGTTCTGAAAATATGGTGAAGGGGGGCACGGGCCAAAAAAGGTTGAGAACCACTGCCTTAGAAGGAGTAGAAGACCATTATTACTGGCATGAAGCCAGGGTTTATATTAATGCACTGATCCGGGCATACTTGAATGTCGTGATGAGGGGAGAACACTTCTTTGAGAGGGGTGCACTACTCAAAGTATACATTTGTTGCCGGTCTTCCTGGTCTAGGTGTTACACGACTTTCTCCGTAATCCCGTATACTCTCGTGAGTAACGTGACGTGCGCGAGAATCGATAGCGGTTCTCTCCGCGTTGGTAACTTACGGGGGTATGTGAGCTGGTCGCTCAGAAAGCAATGGAAAACTACTGAATCTTGCCTAGTACATGTACATCAACTGTCAAAATTGTCATTTACTGCAAATATAGTACCTTGCGATATATGGGGGGGGGGGGGGGGGGGGTCTTTGAGCCTGAGGAACTAAGGCCGCCTGGCTAGTGCAGTCGCCGCGAACTATGCAGGTTAGAGTTTTCTTTTTGCCCCTGGACAGAAAAAGAATCCCACACCTTACCGAGGATTCTAACCCGGGTCTCGCAAAGGAGAATCCGGCGTTCTACCCACTCGGCCAGCCGCTCCTCCTTAGTACATAAACAGCAGCTGAACCATGCTGATGTTAACTGCAACGTCCTGTAAGGGAAATGCAACAAAAATAATATTTAAAATATCAATACAGAAGTTAACCCTTTGCAACCCCCCAGGGGCGTCACTAGGGGGGAGCGGGGGGTGCGGGCCGCACCGGGTGACACCATCAAGGGGTGACACCAAAATAAAAAAAATTGCAAATTTGTCACACTGACCAGATGTCTGAGGTGATCAGATATGTGAAAATCCACAATGGGGAAGTTGAAGTGAGAGAAGTGTTTCTAGGATTTTTCCCTTTAAAGGGGAAAAAAGCTGATGACCTCAGTTCAGACATTTTAAAAAATCTAGAAAGTGATGGACTTGACATAATGATGTGCAGAGCTCAAGGTTATGATAATGTCTGGAATTCATGGAGGTGTTCAAGCCATTCTGAAAAGAAAGAATAAGAAAGCTATTTTTAACGGATGCGTGAACCATTCGCTTAACTTGTGTGGTCAACACTCTTTTGCTGAAAATGCTTTATGTGTAACATTGTTTGGAACTCTTGAGAGAATGTATTCCTTCTTTGCTGCTTCCACCCATCGATGGGATGTTTTAATTGAACACACTGCAATGTCGATTAAAAGGCTATCAACAACACGCTGGAGTGCACATCATGCTGCTATTAAACCGGTGAAAGATAAGTTTGATGAATGTGTGGCGGCGATTGAAGCTCTATGTGATCCTCGTGAAAATGTGGAAACAAGAAGGTCTTTTACCTGCTGTCTGTGATTTCACGTTTCTGTGCTACGTTTCTGTGTCTTTTGGGCTGCTGTACTTGAGGAAGTTAATTTGACACAGCAGTATCTGCAGACTAAAGGCTTAACTCTTGACAAAGTAGTGACCAAGTTAGAGGCATTAAGACTTTTTCTGCAGGAGAAGCGCAGTCACTTAGTGGAGCATGCAATTGAACAGGCACTTTTAAAAGCAGACCAATTTGGAATAACAGTAGAGAGAAGATTAAGGTTCAAGAAGAGAATGGCAGGGGAACAACTCAGAGATGCTTCGGATGCTGGACTCACTATGCAAGAAGAAAACAATAGGGCGATGCTGGAGTGTATTGATCGTTTTCATTCTGAACTCCAGACCAGATCAACAGCGATCAAGGAAGTAGCAAATATGTTTGAGGCTGTTCAAGCCAAGAGTCTTCTATCAGCAACTGAAGAAGAGTTGCTGGTGTCAGTTCCAAAATTGACCATTTTCTATGATGAGCTATCCGAAGTAGAGCTTTTAAAAGAAATACCAAGGCTGAGAAGACACCTGAAGGCAGCAGATATTGATATCCACAAAGCCAAAGACTGGTCAATATTTGATATTTTAAAATTCATAGTTGACTGGGATTTCCTTGAATCTCTCCCAACACTCTCACTAAGCCTACAACTATTTCTTACGATCTGTGTGTCTGTGGCTTCATGTGAGAGGAGCTTTTCAAAACTGAAACTTATAAAGAACTATTTGCGATCAACCATGGGACAGTCAAGACTTTCTGATCTGGCTATATTATCAATTGAAAGTAATATGGTGAAAGATATTGATTTTGATGATGTGATTGACAGGTTTGCAGCTTTGAAGACCAGGATGGGAAACTTTTAATTTTAAATAACAGAAATCTTAATGTTAAATAACAAAAATTTAACTTTGTCCGAGTTTGTCGAAGTTCTTTATTTATGTTTTACCTGAAGTATTGAAGTTATATTGTTCAATTTGTTTTCTTTCTTATGTCCTTATTAACTTTTTGACTTATTTTACAAACATTACTATATGCGATTATATATGGTACAGGAACACTCGGAAGAAGACCATCGTGAAAGTCTAGAGGGGTGACACCAAGAGTTTACCGCACTGGGTGACATCAACCCCAGTGACGCCACTGCAACCCTCTTCAATTTGATATATAATACAACATGTCTTCAACCATGTTAACTTTTAAGTCGCAACTGTGACACACTCCTACTTCTCATTAATTCACCGTTCATGTTTGTTTGGTCAAACCTACTTCTTGTTTTGGTACTGAGTCTATTAATAGCATCACCTTCATGTCTCATATTGTGACCACAACAACATGGGAAAAGAGCAACGGGAGCCAGAGAGATAAATGCCTGGATTGTTTGACCACATGATATAAACAGAATAAGAACACGGACCAGAACCAGGGCTCTGGTGATTGTGTGGAAGGGCGAGCCTTAGACCGTCCGTGCTTATCGGCGAGGGGCACATGATGATGATGATGATGATGATGATGATGATGATGATGATGAAAGCTCATTTCAAATAGTCCAAGAGATAAATTACTGTCGTTCTATTTGTGCCCACGGCTGACGACTGTCAGCGCGAGATTTGGCGCATATTCAAGAAAGAGTACGTGTTCTATTGCTCCCGAACATTGTTGCTGTCAGCGTCATCTGCCTGGATACTAATATCCTCTGCGCCGACAGCTTGCGAGAGCGCTACACTGTTGTTTCTTCGTGCCATCCGGGCGAATTGCAGACACATGTAACGGCCATGAACCACAAAGGCTGGTTTCTCACTCAAACATGTGATATGACGTGTTCACCAACTGTCGTTTCTGAGAAAATACATAAACCATCTCAACGTTTTCGCCCATAATGAATAATAATGATGTTTGTTTCACATTCTAAGACTGTGATAATAAACACATACTCTTGTTTTTCTTTGTTTCCATTCTGTCATTCTGCTTATTATGCCTTTATGCACTCACTGTAGGGTCATCTCCGAGATGATCTTATTTTTGAGTTTTCCTTGTGTTTCTTTACCGAAGAAGGCCTGTCGCCGCAACGTCCTTTCTTTACCTTAACTGTATTTTGTAAAGCTGATCTATACTTCGAGCGTGTGTATTGTTTACATTTCCACAACTTTACGGCATTTGAACCCATTTCAACATAACTATGATGAATAATGACGAGGGTTTTATAGTCAACTTTCCACTACATAACTGTCCACTGTCAATACTGATCCTTTTAATGCCACAATACTTCATGAGTTGATTGATTGATTGATTATTTAGGAACAGACATCACAGCATTCGGGACATTCCCATAAGCGCTCCGTCCCCATCCTCAGCAGCCAGCGAAGAGTTCCAACACTAATAGTACCAGTAGCAATCTGATTATATGTCCGTCTCGCCCTTTCTCTGAGCGTCGATCGTCAGCCAAATCCCCTCGTCACACCTCGCTGTCTCATTCTTACCAGACTATGGTGATCCATTTGTTCCTCCGAGGTGTACACGTGCTCGCACAAGGCCGCAACCACGTCTGTCTTGTCATGCATCAATACTCCACCAAGTTTTGCCGAGCCAGCCAATCTGTCCACCTGTTCATTTCCCAGCACACCGGTATGTATTGTTTTGTTTTGGATATATGGTGCTTGATCCCATATTTATATTGTCCAATCGACACTGGGCGGGTGACGTGGTCAGTAGCATGGCGGTCGCCTTTACTTCCCAAGTCGTTTCCAAGTGGTCACTTTAGGGGCACAGGTACATTTGAAACATCTGCAGATTCGACCTACGACCACTGGGCTGGTAGGCCAGCGTCTAGCCACCACGTTAGTGCGACTCCCATTAACCAAGTATGTGCCCAGCAATAAGCTGGACTTCAACCTGGAGTTGATTGCAACGTCCTGCAATGGACATGCACCATTTATTGTGCCTTGTAAAACGAACATTCATTCATTCATTCATTCATTCATTCATTCATTCATTTGCATGTCTTCCGAAGAACCTCGCTCCTGGAAAACTTTTCAGTCATAAGCAAGATGTCCAGCGCCCGATACTCTCCTCTGGAGATCATCAGCTTTTCTCTTTGGTGTTCCCCTTCCTCTCTCCCCGTTATTGTTCTCTTCAAACTTTAATGACGTTTCAAGTGAACACTAAAATGATGAAATTGGGGGGGGGGGGGGGGGGAACAGATATCGACGTTAGAATGTTTATGGTATATGTGGCTGTTGGTGCCTGGAGACGGTTGAAGTACGCCAACCTTTCAAATTGAGCACGGCACATCACAGTCTTAACATTATTGGGATTTCCCAAAGTGGATTCCGAAATATATGGGCACAACTATGCGGTCTTTCAAGTGTCGTCGTATTACACAGGAAATCAATCAATTGGGGAACTCAATGAGGCCACTAAGACAGTTCATAAATAAACGCACATAGTATTGTTCGGCGCTCATAGAAATGAGAAGACGGAAATAGTGCGTCCTCTAGTCTCTACTTCCTTCTTCTCACTTCTATGAGCGCTAAATAATTATCATCATCATCAAATACCATGCCGATTGGCGTAGACGTTCATGACTTTCAACAGATTTTGGTTTTTGGTTTTCTGGATTAACTCTGCTGATGATATACTCCACGCCACCGTCTCAATCCATTCAGCATCATTTTTCTTGGTCTGCCTCTGCCTCTTTTCCACTCGATCTTTCCAGTTATCACAGTGTCCTCATCACATAACCAAAGAAAGCTGTTTGTCTCTCCTTTTTTTCAATTGTATATAATATTCTAGTTTCATTTGCCTCTTTCAGCAGTCGTTATTAGTTACTTTGGAAGTCTAAGGAATTAGCAATATTCGTCTCAGGAACCACATCTCTGTTGCTTCCAACCTCTTCCTATTTTGTTCATTTACATTCTAAGATTCACAGCCATACAGCAAACCAGGTTCTATATAGCATTTCAGCACTCTCCTTCTTACATTCAATGATAGTGACTTATTGCATAAGATATTCTTCATTTTCCGAAATTCTTCATTTTTCCGGCTGTAAGTGGATTAAATTAACCGGATGTGTGGTTTAGGTGGTTAAAGGACTAACGGTCAGTAACGCCATAAGCTCAAGGATTGGCTAAGGCTCCCCGTGGGGGACACCCGCTAGGGGGATGATAGGGGGGACGCCCATGTGAGCGAAAGGTGAAATTGGTATTAGTAAAGCACAATAGCCGGACTGTGGCGATGTCACGGACGCAGTTCACAGTTCCGCATCCCGTGCTCTAAACACAGCCGCGGGCGACTTGGATGTAGACCACTCCGCATTGGCTCTCATAAAATAGTAGGAGTTCCTATCGCCCAGAAAGCCATGACAGACCACTGAACGCAAACTTGCCAAGAGATCACAAACAGCAAAAATAATACTGGGACTGACTGCGACTTCCTGTGAAGGACATGCAACTAACTGGTATAGTGTACTATACAACTGCGGTGATGGAAGGGGTGGGGGTGTGGAAGTTAAATAAAACTGTGTTGGACATTGAGGCCTTGAGGGGAGAATGAACCCAACTGGAAGATTCTTATTCTTGATATTCAAGTCCTTTCTTTGCACACTCTGTTACTACAATGTCTAAAATTTTTTATAGATCTTTAGCATTATCCGCCACAAATACTGCGTCATCTGCACAGCGTATATTGTTTATATTATAATCTCCGAATAGTATTCCTGGCTTTTCTTTGATCTCTCTCATTATTACTTCGCTATGGAGGGAGAAGAGATCCGGCCACAAATCACATCCACGACTTATTCCCAGCACTATTTGTTCATAATTTCTCTCTTTATTTGCTGCTCCTTGGTTCCAGTAACTATTCTTTATTATTCTGAGAACTTTCCCATCAGTGTTAATATCATCCAACATTTTAATCAGTTCATCATGTTTTACTTTATCAAATGCCCTGTATAATCTATGAAGCACAAATATATGACTTTCTGTGTCTATATTGATCTTTCTATTAGTGTCCGTAATGTATATATTGCATTGTCTGTACTCTTTCCTTCAACAAATCCATACCATGTGTGTTTATTTATGAACTGTTTCAAGTGTCTGGCTGATGAGCAAATGTTGCATTCCTGGGTGCATGCATGAGTTGTTGGGTAACTCTTGAGATCATTATAATAGTATGGGAAATAAATATACAGGTACCGATTGACACTCATGTGTATATAGAAAGGAAGTAGAGATTAGAGGGACGCACTTAACCATACAAAAGGTGAAGATTGAATACAGCATTTAAGAATCGACATCACTGCCACCCGGATGTTCACACATAAGCTAGGTTACATCTTCAAAAGCCACCCAAGAGTTTCCTTACAGATTATATAACAATTGAAAGCTGTAGTGACTACAACAGGATTCGAACCAGTAGCTTCCAGAAGACTTAAACGCCTTGCTGTAGAAACACGTGTAGTTCGACATACGGACAACTAGACAACCTTATAAGGAGGTGTTTTCATTTACAAGGTCTATCATCCACCAGAACCCCAAAAATACGGATTTTGGGAAAACATAAGTGCATCTATTTATGAAAAGAATAGCATTTATGTATCTCATCTCATCTCATCACCTTCCTTTTGTACCTTGCGGCGTCGAGGTTGAAGTATAAACAGCGGGGGAGTGCCTGTTTATAGAGGAATCACAAATGGGGGAAATAACATCAATAACATTAGAAATGTGGATGATACAGCATTAATTGCAGACAATGAAAATGGTCTGCAATATTTAGTAGATGCGGTTGTTATGAGCAACTAAGGTTCGAATTAAATTTTAAGAAGATACAGTTTATGGTCATCACTAAGAAGAAAGAAATACCACAATATAATATGCGGGTAAATGGGACTATTCTTAAACAAGTGAATCGGTACAATTATCTTGAAACAGTCATAACATCTTATGGGAGATATCTTGGAGAGATTTATTGTTTGGTGCTCTCAGAAGTATAAAAAAGATGGAAAGTCTAGAGGACACACATGACAATAAACAAATTGAAAGCTGTAGTTAAACAACCAGCGCTGTCGTCATTTGGAGATAGCAGGTTCGAATCACGGTTTGGATCGTCACCTATACTTCGAAGCTCGTGCATTGTGTTAAGATTCTCCTTGTGCCATCTATGGGATGAGACTGGGATACTCATTAGAGACATCAGTGCACATTGAAAGCGATACCTGCAAACCAAACATATTCTAGTGTTGTTGTTCAGCGTCCCAAGGACACTCCCCTTGCTGCCTTGTCATATCCCTGGCGACAGTCTGTCTAGCCAGCATTTGTAACCTGTCAGACACATTCCAAGGGGGTGGTGTGTGTTAGTCTGGATCTGCAGGATGTTCTCACCGTGATGCTGTCACGAGCTGACGACAAGGTAAGCTGAAGACAGTAACGTCAGTAATACGAGAAACCCTTTGTCAGTTAGCGGTTAACGATATATGTTACCCGATATATGTTACCCTCCGGGGGTCACTGTGAAATGTGGTATGTTCAGTTGTTCCGTATTTCTTGTCTTTTCGAAGGATTTCTTCTGTCTTTCCGGAGTGTATGGTTGTTTTTTTAACGTTCATTCGCTTTGATCTAGGCGTAGTCCATACACGCGATACAATTTCTTGTGCACTGGACGGGATCTTGCGTGTGGATTGGCTTTCCCTGATACCAATATCCCTCGCCATCAGGCGAACTCACTCCGATTTCAGAGGTACTTGTAATTTACGCCCCCAAATAAAAGACGGGAGGTCAACATTTTAGTCCAGCTGACCAGTGTAGTGGTTAGCCGCTACCTCGGCATCAGCATACCGGAAGTTTAAGAACGAGCGCTCTTACCATGCTGAAATCAGCTATAGGCTATTTTGAAAGTAAAAACCGCTTTTTGTTTATTTTTAACGATGGTTTGGTGTCGAAAACGTTC